>JASAND010000872.1:0-62999 GCA_030248195.1 Trissonchulus latispiculum | reverse complement strand
AACCCATTCTCGCTACTTCGCTAGTTTATTTAGCAATAATAGTAATTTATTTAAATATCTAATTATACATTCAAAATAACTAACAGAAAATAGGGAACGTGAAACATTGTAAAACAGAAAGTTTTTTATATATATATATTTCGAAAGTTTACAGGAATTACTGAATTATTATTAATTTTAATTAATTAGATAATTACAAAATGATGCGGGATTATGCGGGATAGGATTTATCAAATTTGCGGGACTACGAGATCCCGCGGGACGGAACAAGCAAATTTAGTTCGGGGCCGGAGGGGCGGGCCGAAAAATTTCGTCCCGCGACTCCATCTGTGGCTGGCACAACGTCACGTTACAGAGAATTGTGTGCTGTGCTACATATACTAGTGATGTTTCAGCACCTGAAACTGAAACTGAAAATATTTTCAGTCAGTACGTATTTCAGTTTCAGCACCTAAAACTGAAACTGAAACTGAAATTTATTTGGATGAGACCTGAAATTGAATCTGAATTTGAAGTTCCTATGAGCAACCGTCTAAACTGAAAATCAAATAAAATGAGACCTGAAACGGAAACTGAAAATCAGATAAAATTAGTCCTGAAACTGAAACTGAATTTGAATCTGAAATTCCGACGAGCAACCGCCTGAAACTGAAATAAAAACGCTGCCTGAAATATCACTACTACCAAGAGTACATAGTAACTAAGAGTGTGACAAGCGTCACACTCTTAGTTATTAGGCTGGGGACATCATCTGCACAATAACGGCCTACCCCCTACACAAATTAGACCCCAGTGACCCCTCCCACAAATGAGTACCTTGTACACATTTGTGTACCATCACTCGCTTGTATGTTTATGTGTTGAAGCCAAAAACGTTCTATCAACAGCTGGCCACTTTCGAGCTTCAACACATAAACATACAAGCGAGTGATGGTACACAAATGTGTACTAGGTACTCATTTGTGGGAGGGGTCACTGGGGTCTAATTTGTGTAGGGGGTAGGCCGTTATTGTGCAGATGATGTCCCAAGCATAATAACTAAGAGTGTGACGCTTGTCATACTCTTAGTTATTATGTACTCTTGCTACTACATACGCTAAGAAATAGCCATATGCACAGCAGAAAATATACAATAAAGTGTGTTATATACGTCCTGACGGCCCGACGGGGCCCACGAGGCCGCCGGGGCTTACGGGGCCGTCGGGGCCAACGTCAACGGGGCCGGGCCGTTAAAAAATTTTGCCAAGAGTGCATAATTGCACTATTATTAAGAAGAAGAGTAAGCCACTAGAGGGCTTCTCTTCACTGCATTGCGTAACGGTGCTCCGACCACAATACGCGAATGTTCCCCCGTTTGGGGGGGGGTCGACCAAATCGACATCGCATACCCCCCTCCGTTTGGTGGGGGGGGGGTAGCCCAAAAGGGGTCCCCGGTTGGTGGGGGGGGGGTTGCCAACAGCCAATCAGATTGCAGAAACCCCCTCCGTTTGGTGGGGGGGTAGAGCAGAGGATTACGGTAGTTTTTGGTCTATTCGACAATGGGTCCCCGTTTGGGGGGGGGGTCGCTCAAGCAGGCTAAGTTTTGCTCATTCTGATTGGCTGTTGGTGACCCCCCCCAAACGGGGACCACTTTTTGTGGCCCCCCCCAAACAGGGACCACTTTTGCATAACCCCCCCCCCACCAAACGGGGACCTCTTGTGTCGACCCCCCCCCCCAAACGGGGACCCTTTTTCAAAAGCCAGAATCAGCCTGCTTACCCCCCCCCCACCAAACGGGGAGGGGGTTTCTGCAATCTGATTAGCTGTTGCCTACCCCCCCCCCCACCAAACGGGGAGGGGGTATGATTTGGCGACCCCCCCCCCCAAACGGGGGAACATTCGCGTATTGTGGTCGGAGCACCGTTACGCAATGCCAAGAAGAGGAGCCCTCTAGTGGCTTACTCTTCTTCTAATATATAGAAGAAAATCATGGACTCTTGATTTTGCGGGGCCGGGCCGAAACGGGGCCGGCGCGGCCCCGGCCCGGCCCGGCCCGGACCCCAGCCCCGTTACACGGCCCCGGCGCAACCCTACTAAAGTCTGACCAAAAAATGTAGAAAGCGAAATTGTTTGCTTTATATCTCGTAAACGCTTCAAGATAACTGCTATAAATTATATATTTTCTGAACCGGAATGATGAGATCTTTCTTCTCGTGAAAAAATTTTTTCTGAAATTTCCCGTGCGATTTCAAAGGGTGCCGCTTTTATATGTCCAGAAGGATTGGTAAATGCTACAACCACGATTTTTTCAGGAAAATTTTCCCCTTGCCCGAATGTCCTACACACCAAATTTCAGCTTTGTTGGTTGAAAATTGCGTGAGTTATTCCATTTTCTAGATTTTCAAAATCCTTTGATCTTTGCCGCTTTTTCGACTTTGACTGGTTGTTACTCGCCACTCGCTCAACGAAAAAAATTTTTTGATTGGATTTTCAGGACCGCCTGGGTGCCCGCTTTCATCTGATATACGTGGTATTTCAAAATTTGAAAGTCGATTTTTTCGAAAAATACCACTTTTTGACCCAAAATTCCGGCAAAGCGAATCCACCAAAAGTGAATAAAAATAACGTAATCATAAAGTTCATTATGAGCTGAATCCAACGATATAAAGTTTTCGTGGCTACGACTTATATTGCGCCAGCAATGAATTTTTAAACATTTCCCTTATTTCAAGCTGGTTTTTGGCTTCCTTTGATGTTGCCGCCTAGATTTACCTGAACCAGCGTAAACTAGCAAAAACCAGCTGAAATAAGGAAAATGTTTAAAAATTCATTGCTGGCGCAATATAAGTCGTAGCCAGGAAAACTTTATATCGTTGGATTCAGCTCATAATGAACTTTATGATTATGTTATTTTTATTCACTTTTGCTGGATTCGCTTTGCCGAAATTTTGGGTCAAAAAGTGGTATTTTTCGAAAAAATCGACTTTCAAATTTTGAAATACCACGTATATCAGATGAAAGCGGACACCCAGGCGGTCATGAAAATCCAATCAAAAAAATTTTTTCGTTGAGCGAGTGGCGAGTAACAACCAGTCAAAGTCGAAAAAGCGGCAAAGATCAAAGGATTTTGAAAATCTAAAAAATGGAATAACTCACGCAATTTTCAACCAACAAAGCTGAAATTTGGTGTGTAGGACATTCGGGCAAGGGGAAAATTTTCCTGAAAAAATCGTGGTTGTAGCATTTACCAATTCTTCTGGACATATAAAAGCGGCACCCTTTGAAATCGCACGGGAAATTTCAAAAAACTTTTTTTCATGAGAAGAAAGATCTCATCATTCCGGTTCAGAAAATATATAATTTATGGCAGTTATCTTGAAGCGTTTACGAGATATAAAGCAAACAATTTCGCTTTCTACATTTTTTGGTCAGACTTTAGTATTGTTCACTGGCCCTTCCCAGACCGGCCGGCTGGCTGCTGGCCGTGGTCCATAGTCCAGGTTTGCAGATCCCATTTATTTTTCCTCAATTACAAAAGCTGAATCCTTCATTTTTACTTGTTTTCCTAATTTCCAGCTGGAGGAAGTTATGCCTACGTTGAAGGACCTACAGCCTCAGGTGGAGACACCTTATACTTTGAAGAAGTGGAATTGGGAAGTGAAAAAGAATTGGAATTCCAATTTTACAAAGCATCCTATTCCAGTGTTTTCGAAGTTCTGGTGGATGGTGTCCCACAGTACCGCAATGATGAAACATCTAAGTTTGACCGAAATTGGCAACAGGAAAGAGTAACAATTCCACCTGGTCGACATACAGTAAGATATCTGCACATATACTTAGTCTCAATTTTCATCATTTTGTATCTGATTTAGTTGTTAATGCAAACTATACATTAGGTGCCCTCTCTACGATTAGATGATTGCCTTTTTCTTGCCACAGGAGTTGTTAAATTTCGGGTCGCGACGTTTTCCGCATGATATCCTATGTGCTTCAGGGGCGAAACGTCACGACCAAAAATTTAACATCTCCCGTGACAAAAAAAGGAACCATAGCGATGAAACGACGCCACGAAGAGCTTACAGATCAGAATTAAGATGTCTTATTAAAACGTACAAATGGATCGGTAACCGGAAGGGGAGTACTAATGGTCTTGTTTGTTAATAAAACACTTAAATATTTTTCTTATTTCCAGGTTGAATTTGTTGGAAGTAATATGCAAGAAAATCATTATCTCGGACTCGATGAACTGAAGCTCAATAATAGAGGCGGCGGCCGATTTTGCTAATTTTGGACACCTAAATCCGTTTTAAAATGTGTGTTAGAATATATATATGATAACCATGCATAAGGAGTAAGAAAAACTGATTGAAGGTCAAGACAGGAAGCTTGCTCCAACCCGACTTTTTTTCTTATTTTCCCCTCGGCCTTCGGAAAAACTCGTGAGCTTCATTCGATGTGTTCGAATCAAAAGTACTTGAAAGCTTTAAAAATCGGATTTTTTAAACAAAAATTTTCTGAATTTTTATTTCTATAAAATGGTCAAGATATATAAGCGAAAGATGCGCGAAAAACTTTAATTGGTAAAAATTTGCTCATTTCTAGAATTTCAAAAGCGATTTCAAATCGTTCGTCATCGGAAAACGAAAAACTGGTTTTCTTCAGCAATTAATTTTTTCCAGAAAGTAGAGTTAGCAAATGGGACGGATTCTCTGATCGCATCCCATCCCATCTCACCAGATTTTTTTTATTTTACCGTCCCAATCCATCTCAGTTATTTTTCGACTTTCTCCGATCTCGCCGATTTTTACATATTTTATGGTCCAAATGGTATATTTTAACGAGTTTTTAATATTAAACTTGTAAGTCGTATTGCGTAATTTCACCTCAAAGTTGAGGTCTCATGTGTTAAACATAGGAAAATTAAAAAGTTTCACTTTCTTGGAGTAGTGTCAAAAAATTTGGAAACTGGTCGAAAAAATCTTCTCTAGAAAGGCCTAGATAAGGTTTGTGATTTGTTGGAATTAGAATTTTGATTTAGGTCTTTAAAATTTTTTAATCAATTTTTAAATATTGAAAATTTGACCCGCTTTTAAAATGGCTTCAAGTTTTAAATGTTCAAAAATTAATTAAAAAATTTTAGAAGCCTAAATCAAAATTCCAATTCAACAAATCACAGACCTCATCCAGGCCTTTCTAATGATACAGACACGGCTGGTCAGCATTGCCCAGTTTCGAGATTTTTTGACACTACTCCAAAAAAGTGAAACTTTTTAATTTTCCTATGTTTAACACTTGAGACCTCAACTTTGAGGTGAAATTACGCAACAACCGTACGACTTACAACTTTAATATTAAAAGCTCGTTAAAATATACCATTTGGACCATAAAATATGTACGTAAAATAAGTAAAAATCAGCGAGATCGGAGAAAGTAGAAAAAATGACCAACATTTGGACCCCCCCCTTAAGGTGCTGGTTTCCTTTCGGGTATTTTTGACTCCTACGCCTTTAATCCTTTACGCAAAGGGCTAAAACTTAGGAAATAACCGATTTCCGTGCTCCTTAACATTTTAGGACCAGTCCCGTATTCTTAGGCCAAAAGATAAGAAAGTTTTGGTTTTTGGCCTTAAGCTCCCAGTAGGTAGACAAGACACGGTATTGGTTGGTATGGCTGGAAAGAGGACTCGAAAATGAACAATTTTGCTTTACAACCTTTGAGCTATCTCCAGTGGTTAAGTCAGTATAAGCAAAATACTGTTTTTAGGGTAAAAAAATGGCCATTTTCGAGGAAATCAGTTTTTTCAAAATTACTGCCACAAAAATGTTAAGGACAAAATTGGCTTAGTTATACTCAATCGATACATCGTCCAAATGCACATTTTATGAATGCCTATTAGCCTGACTTTATTGCTTTCCGCTAGAAATTTGGCCGAAAAACCATTTTGGCAAAACTGCGATTATTTTGTTTCGAACATCGATTCCTCAAAAACTTCTCGAAGGATTCCGGAGATTTTCGGCAGAATCGAAATTCGCACTTCTGCGGAGGGACGTTTTTCTTGGTTTGGGCTAAAACATATTGAGTAGCAAGAAAACTCAATGCGAAGTTGCGAAATTTCGTGTTACTGTGCATTTGGCCGATTTTCTCGACCATTAAGACCTGCTGAGCCAAATCCAAAAAAACGTCCCTCGGTCCATATGTCCTTCATATCGTGGCACAAAAAGAACTTTTGGCCGATTCTTCAGTTTTGAGAAACCGATGTTCAAGAACTTTTGGTCTATATTCATCCTGTTAGATGTCAGCTTGTCAGAAAATTTCTGCTATTTTTTTGCTAATTTTGCCAGTTCTGTAAGCTCATGTGAATGTACAGAAAACGATGTATAAAGCTCTTTGCAACTCCCAAAATTTCGAAAGTTATAGCCTTTCAAAGAAATCACCACAATAGCACTGCACAAAAGGATACCACCACCTTAAGTAAGGTTGCTTCTGCAAAGTTCTGGCAAGACCTTTTTCGGTACACCACACCAAGGTTTTCCACCGTCACATAAAGGTGCCTCTTTAAAACGTCTAAATTCAAAATAACTAACGTTCATAACGTCTACTAAGGAAACGTTTAACGATCAAACAGCTACCAACAAAATTTGTTTTTTCAAAATTGTCTCGCGCGAAACGTCTACACTTTTCCAACGTCATGTGACTCTGCCTCTATAAATTTTGAAAAAATGGTTTGATTTGTACAAGGTTTAATGTAATTTTAAGGTATAGGCAGTGTTTTAAATCGCACTAAGCTATGTCTAGCTAATCGTTTTATTGTAAATTTTTGTTCTGCTGATTCCAGAAAATCTAAAGTTACGCCAAAAGCTTTAAAATTTGACTCAAAAATTTCTGAAAAACTTAAAACTTAAAGCTTAAACGTTGATTTTAAATTTCAAAGAACACTCCACAGAATTCACTGACTCAGTCCAGGTTAAGTTGGGTAGACTACAGATACCTTAATACTTTTTAAGCTTTTTTGCAATCGTCGAAAACTAAATTAATTTTCTCGAAAACTTTGAAAACATCAATTTTTTTAAAATCTCACCTGTTGAAAAAGAAATCAAAATAGATAAGTACAAACTAAGTAAGTACAAATCAAATTTTCAAAAATTGCAAGTAAAGAATCAAAATCACATGAAGTTGGGAAAGTGTAGGCGTTTTGTTAAAGTTTAGACGTTTTGATGGGGAAACTTGAAACTTAATTTTATACCCGACGTGGTACCCAAGTTCATATACAGTGTAGCAGGCTGGGTAACTGTTCTGATCAATTCAATGAAATTATCTGAACGCGCAAGACGTTTACAAAAAATTTTGTAGAACTTATGGAAAACAAAAATTTTTTAATCTGTTAAATTTAAATTCAAGGTTTACCCCAGTGCTAAAAATATTAAAATTTGATCAATCAAGTTAAAATTTGGTATGGGTATGTTTTCGACTACGCCGAGTTGAAATATCACTAAATTCCTCGATTACGCGAAATTTATTTCCTGACAAAAATTTATTTGATTTTAAACAAAAGGTCCTTGGTTTCAGCAAGATTGAGACAAAAGCCAGTGAATTTTGTCCTCGATTTTGTTTGTATGTTGGGGTGGGATTCTATAAATCGAAGACCACGAATCCGTTTTTTTCGATTCAGCTTTTCGTTAGCTCAGTATAAATGTAACGTCTTAAGCTTTAGCATTATAGCTACTGCTGACAAAAAGCTGAATCGAAAAACGGACTTCTAATTTGTGTTCAGCGACCCAACAACCCCCTAAAATAGCGAAACCGGGGATAAGAATTTTTCGGGTCCTCTTGTTCCCTTACGTTCACGAAATCAATTAATTTTGTGATACTTGAACTCAGCGTGGTCGAAAATACAGTATATACCAATGCTATATTTCAGCTCGCTGCTCGATTGGTCAAACTTCCAAATTTTCAGCACTGAGACCCGAAATTTAAATTCAGTATGAAGTTAAATGAAGTTAAATAAAATAAATACTATAAGTACTTATTAAATAAAAACAAATATAAATTTAGGTTTGGTATATCTTCTATCCAGTCTGAGTTAAATCGTAATTTGGGTCCAAATTATTCTTATTGAAGCTTTTTCCGTTTGCTAAAACCTTCAGGGCGTGTTCACCGTATTCAAGATGCTACCGAAAGGTGATAAAAACAATAAGTGCTGTAGGTACAGCAATTTTAAGATTAAGAAGAGTAATTACACCTTGTTCAGAGTAATTACACTTAACACTTTTTATACAATTATATAATCATCATACTGAGCGAACATTTTCATGCAAAAATTATATAACTAAAATATTGTATTTGAAAATTTGATAAATAAAATAAAATTTCAAAACACTGTTGGGAGGTTTTCAATAAAATGATTCCACAAAATCCCATTGATCCAATATGGGATGAGTTTTCAATCCCATCCCATCCCATCCCATAGGATCTCATCCCAGATGCTAACACTGTCTGAAAGTCCAACCCTATGTACTTCAAATACTTAACTTGTTTTTTATTGTCATGTTATGCCATGCAGACGATTCCACTAATGCTCTTCTATGGGTTTAAAACAAAAATTTGACCAGATCCAAAGTTCCGAATTGTTCTTAAAAGATAGCGCATTTCAGAGTTTCGGACTAATTGGGTCTGACTCTGATACATGAAAGCTGTTAAAGCTTTTTACTATTCCATAGAATGAAGCTTTAACAAGTTAACACGCACGGCTTTATAGGTTTCTACGATAACATGAGCGTATATTACATTCGCATAAGCACTCTAGTAGCTAGCTATCTTCACCAGAAAAGTATAGTTACACTGTTCCTGTCAATTAGGCAGGTGGAGTTGTGGGTGGAGGAGTTCCTTTTCCGGTTGTTCCGCCTGAGGCCGCAGTGGTGGCTCCAGAAGCCGCAGAAGTGGCCCCGGAGGCTCCAGTGGTTGCTCCTGACACTGCTGTTGTGGCTCCTGTGGTCGCTGGAGCGGGAGCTGGCGCGGGTCCGGGCGCGGGCGCTCCACCGGGAGACAAGCTGCCTCCAATTTGTTCTGTAAAACAATTTTTATGGAAATGGCAATTGGCACATAACAAATTTCTGATTAATGTGAAAGGCTCACGTCGTACAAACAGACTCCTTGAAATATGATTTTATGCTGTGAAACATTTAATTAGTTACATACAATAAAAGAAATAAAAACACAGTGACTTAAGTGTCAGACGTCTTTATTGCACCAGTACTCTAGGACTCGAAGACTACAATTTACCAATAATAAGTTACTTAAGGCTAATTAAGCTTTACTTACGAAGTGCTTCACAGAATTTGTTGCACACTTCTTCGCTCACAAATCGAAAGCCAAGCCCCGTATCAGCCTTGTCGCATTCTCCGCAGTCCTGACATTTCCAGGAACTCTTATCACAGTTAAAACTAGCATTGACTGCTGAAACGAAAACAAGGCGGATGTTGGGAGGCATGGTCACATCACCTTACCAGCATAAACAAGAGACGATAATAGAAAGAGTGGGACACTCTGATCTTCCTAATAGACATGACGGAACAGAGGCTCAGCGAAAACGAAATCTCATGGGTGGCCACCGCTTACCACCGTTGATCATGTGGACCTAAACTCAAACTCATTTCAAGCTTGTTCAGGCTCCTACAAGGAAAAGAGGAAATGAAGGAATATACGTGTGGAATCGTCTGCATTCCCTCCAGCCTCTGACTACTGCTCTAACCTTGGACTGCACCAACCTAAATTATTTAACTGAGGACTAAGTCCATTTTTTCTTTAAAAACCAGCACTTAGTCTTCAGCTAATCCTCATAGTTCCACCCGGACATGCTAAGATTAGGTTAGGTTAGGTACGGATTGTCTTAGGATTAAGTGCTGATTTCTTATTCAAAACCTGGACTTAGTCCTCAGCAAATCCACAGTTAATCCTAACTTTATTTGGTGCAATGCAGAGTACAGGAAATATCTGTCCATACCGAGCTATTCAGTGTACAAGGATATATAATAAGCATGGCAATAATAATGATATATATACGGCGTAAAGTAATTGTAAAATTTTGCACGTTGTAATACTTATTAGTGTTAAGCTTAGAAAATTTTTCTTAGCTCAAAGGTTTTTAAGCTCTGTTTTCTTACCGATGCATAAAACAGCAATCAAAGGAGCAAATCCTAGAAACATGGTTGAGTCGTTAAGGCAGGCAATTAAAACAGACTGAGCCTGTTAGGCATATTTAAAGTTTTAGATACCGGAGGTGTTTTTTCTGAATAAGTACTTGATGTTTTTGGTAAAGCAAATCGTAAAAAAAGTGTTAAAAACATCTGCTATCCAGTTTTGTTAATTTTTACCGATATATTAGTGAAATATCTGTTGCAGTTTCCTATAATTTGTTCTGACAAATTGGTAGACTTCGTAACATTAATTACTGCGGATGTGTGATGTAAATAATTGACATAATACGCATCTAAAGAGATTGCTTCCCGTCTGCTTAGACAAACTTCAGTTTTATTTTTGGATTTTGTCAATTTTCTTAATCTGGTCATCCCAAAGTCTTTTCGAGAAAAGGTAGAGTTGAATGAATAGAGTAAGTTAAAATTAACTCTTTCCACTCATAACTTTCCCCCTTTAACTCTCTTGAAAAGGATCGAATTAATCTCCTACGTTTTCCTGAAAAATGCCCCTGATGAATTAGCTTTTTGTTTCGAGAACATCCACCGCATAGTGACCGACCATTATGGGGCCTGTATAGTGGTGGTCTTCGTTGGACATGAAGCGGAAAAACTGAACCCACAGTCAAGGCAGGGTGCGCTTGTTGGCCCAAATAGCTACCGTTGTCAGGGTGCAAATCTTCCCCCGCGCAAATCCCCCCCCGGGAAGCTTTGCACCGGTGCTAAACTTCCGCCGGGGGAAGATTTGATAAAGCTTAGCATGAAAGCTTATACTTAACGAAAAGCTGTACAAAAAATTTCAGATTTATGTTGAACGTTCCTGAAACCCCCCTTGCGACCAACATTTAGGCAAGATTGTTGACTTTTTGTCCGCCACTGAAAATCAAAAATTCAATGTTTTACGTCTTTGAAGTTCTTGAAAGATTAATTAAAAGTGCGTACAACACATTCTCACCAAATATTTACGATAATAAATAAATAATAACTAATGGGACAGCTACGAAAATGCATACACAGAATAATGCATATTTAAAAATTTTCAATTTTCAGTTTTTTTAAAGTTGGTATATATATGGCATCTGTTGAATAAGTTATATTGTTATAATAATCGTACACCATGTAAAAACCTTGAAATTAAATTTAAATTAAAGAGCCAACAAAGGATAAATCCAAGTTCTGAGCATACATTAACATAGGGTCGGGTCCTGGGGGAGCTTGTCGCCAAAAAATTTTGAGGGGGCTTGTACCGTGAACAAAAATTTTCAGGGGCTTGTACCTCAACAAAAAATTCGTAAAATTTTTCGAAAAATTAACGCTAATTTTATCAAAATTAGCAATTTTTTGTCAAAATTTGTAAAAAAATTTCAATTTTTGGAAAAAAATTTCAAAATTTTGCCCGATTTTCCCGAAAAATTAAACATTTTAGCTAAGAAATTCTGGCGAAGCCGGAAATTTTTTGAAAACTTTCTGCAAAAACAAATTTTTTACTAAATTAGTTACCCATTGGATATTTTTTCGTTATCCCTTGTCCCCGACGGCGATAGGGCTTGTACCTTGCCCGGGTTGGAGGAGGGCTTAGACAGACCCCCCAGATCCCCCGCGTTAACCTATGGTTCTGAGTTACACGAGTGAAAACAGTAAACTTAAAAATGAATTCTAGCTCATACGTTGATTGATTGACAGATTAATTGATAGTTCATACACATACGTAATGTTAAAAATGAAGCTTTCATTCATGGAGTTACAACAAACTATAAAGCACGGCTAAATTTTAATCAACTAACTTTGTTTACTGCGAAACCTGTGAATTGTGATGTTTAAAGAAGCATCACTGTGTAGTTTTAAGCAACTTATGTTTTTTATTAAGTTAACTATTTCGAAACTATAAGCCAGAGCTTAACTAAGACATCGGTTGCGATTATTGTTAATAACAATGAAATTCTACCGGTGCAAATCTTCCCGCCAAGGGAAGATTTGCACCGTGACCCCGTCACATTCAGCGCTTTCTGTCAACAATTGGCTTGTTTTCCCCGCAAATTATATCGAGCGCGAAACGGCTGGGACGCATAAAGCCTGCTGGAAAACCCTGAGAATAAAATTGGATACGTTGGTGTTGAGTCGAGCCTGATGAAATTAAGGTTACAAAAAATTTTCACAGTAAAATACAAACCAGCATACTGAACCTGAAGTCTGCATGCCTTTTTTACTGAATGGCTTCATGTAAGCTAGTCAGGAGTGATGTGGATCGGATCGGCAAAATCGATCCGATCCGCGATCCGGAGGCCGCATCGGATCGGATCGGATCGGTACTGCTGGATCGGTCTGGATCGGATCGCTTGAGTCAGCCGGATCGGCGATCCGACTTGATTGATACCCAACATCACATAAAATTAAACCGTACCCGACTCATATTTGTGACTGAACTTCACTTTTATCACTGCTCTGCTTGGTGGGTACGTTGCTAGTACAATATTTTCCTTCTAAAACCAAACTTGATTTTGGTTTTGGGTCTCTCAAACTTAGCATTCAGTAAGTATGTAACAACTTATTACAGCAACTTAGCACTTTTGTAATTTTATGCAAATGCATCTGGCATCGAAGTGCAGAATCAAGACCCGCTATTACTATGCTGCTAAGTAGTAATGAAAAACTAATTAATTAATGAATTAATGTATAACTCTCTCTGTGATTAATGATGCTTAGGTACTGTTGTCAGAATTTTTGAGTGAAGTTTTATGGTTGATCTCTTTTTGTGGCTTTATTCCAAAACCCGAAGTCAAACTCTGTGATCATTCAAAATTTACTTTCCGCAATGTTTTTAAAGTTTTTGGTCCGTTTTCGCGGTACAGTCCAAGCTTCAGATTCAGTTTCCGAGAAAAAATATCAGTTTGATCGGCGATCCAAAAAATTACACCTTCAATTTCGGTGTCTGGTAGATCAAGTTAATAATTTTTTAATCCAAATTAAAATTAATTCTCAAAATTGTAGTTGATGTTTAATAGTACTGAAATGTTTAATTTGTATTATCTTAAATTGGTAATGATAAATTTGTATTTTGGTAGGCAGGCCGCGATCATCATCTAGCGCACTATTTTTGAGTAATTACTTCTTTTGCTTAATCTATATATATAATTTTGTAGAATTACGCTTTCGAATTACGAAACATTACAGAAATTTTAGTGAAACTATAGTGTGTAAGATGTGTTTTACACGGCAAAAGCCTACTTTAAATCTAGTTCCACTTAGCTTTTTGAAGAAATCATTTCGATCGCCGGATCGACCGATCCAGGACCCGGATCGGATCGGATCGACAAATAATTTTGCTGGATCGGATCGGTTTAAATTTTAGCTGCCGATCCGATCCACATCACCAGAGGAAACGATCAACGATCAACAGATCCATATTCTGGAAGCCTGCATTGTCACATACTTCTCCCAAGAACGTCCCTGTCACGGTGTGATTTTTCCCCCTAGAAAATTTTCCCCCCGGAAAAATTACACCGGTGTGGATTTTCCCCCCGGAAAAATTACACCGGTGTGAATTTTCCGGGGGGAAATTTTGCACCAATGCAAGAAATAATGCAGATTTCGGTTTCTAAATTGAGTTTGTCTCATAATCGATGCTACTAATTATGCTTTGAAGATGGAATAGCGTAATCCGCCAAAATAATTATTCATTATAATAGTTCGACTGAGATAGAGATACAAAATTAAATCGAAATATATAAAAATAAAATTTCTTGAAAAATTAAAAGATTTGTAGGATTGATTATAATCATTATTGGATTCAATTGCTTACTTTGCATTTGATAAACCTTAATAAGGATGAAATGCTTAAATAAATAATAACTTCTAATTTTTCTTAGGTTTCTAATATTTTGTTTTAGTTTTCTAAGTAAAAATAAATAAATTGAAATATTGGAGATTTTATAGCTCAAATCTGTATGTAGGGCAAAGGTATAACAAGAATAATAATAATCACTTAAATTAAAATTTATTTTTTAGTTTATTTTTGAAAATTCATTGAATTAAGCTGAAATAAAAATTTCCAGTTTGCAAATTGAAATCTCAATTAATTGAAATTAATCTAAATTTTCCAAGTTAACCTGAATTTTGTAAACTTTCTTTTCAAAATTTCCCTAAGGAAAGATTTCACCATTGAGCTGTGGTTGAACTCAGATACTAAAATTTCCAAAATTTCAAATGTTTTTATTTTACTAAGAAAGATACATATTTGATAAGATTAGAAACTAGCAATGATTTAATTGAACTTTATTAGCTATTATTATTTAATTGAACGACTCTTTATTTGCTTTTATCGAATGCATTGATTGCTGCATATGATTATATATATATATATATCTATGAAATAAACAAAATAAGTTTTAATTTTACCTTATACCTTTTCCTGCTTAACGGCTTGGGCTCGGAGATAAGTTTCCAAGCTTTAATTTATGCATATATTTTTACTTAGAAATAAAATCATAAAATATTAGGGCATAAGAAATATTAGAGTTGGCTTTTAACATAATTTTAATTAATCCTTCCAAATTTCTTGTTTTTAAAGAATTTTTATTCATTATATATTCAATGAAGTTGATTTTGTATATGACTTCCTAATTATTTTGGCATTTCAGCGTTTCAGACTAATCATATTCCACCATCAAAGCACAATCAGTTGCTACATATGAGCAAAACTCCGCATTATTTCTGGCTTTGGTGCAAAATTTCCCCCCGGAAATTTCACACCGGTGTAAGTTTTCCGGGGGGAAAATCCACACCGGTGTAGTTTTTCCGGGGGGAAATTTTACACCGGGGGAAAAACTGCACCGTGACAGTCCCAACTGAACTCCCCTATACAAGACGTTCAAGGGCCCGCCATAATTTAGTGTATTCATAACTATGCTTTCGATATCTGTTAGACTGGGAAAACTTAAACTGATCCAACAGAAGCAGCCATCCAGTTTGCACCAAACCGTACCTCCTTACGTCCGCCAGTTACTGGTGCTACTACTTTGTCCTTGCCAAGAATCCCAACTTTTGTACAACACGACCTAAATTTACTATTCCCTGGCTCTCGAGACGTCTGACAATAAACGGATCCAGATAATACACATAATAGATATACGGACATATTCTAAAACCAATCGTTCCAAACACAGATTATTTTATTCCCAAACAAAGAAACCAACAACAATAACAAGTACTGAAACTACAACAAAGGGCACTGACTCAAAAAAATCGCAGAATATATAATCCGGAAACATTATTTATCACCAATAGTTCAATAAATAATTCTAGTATGCTTTCTGCTGTTGCTGGCGACCTAGAACCAAAAAATAAAATTAACTATTATTATTGCAAAACATTATTGTGTTCACTTGCAAAGCCAGAAATAAATAATGTCCTTGAAGTTGAAGACACGATACATCCCAAAATTCTTTGAGCTGCAAAGAAAAAGAAACCTTCATTTTTACGGCTTCAAAAAGAAGATTAAATCCAATAATTGAATACAAAATCAGTGATTAGCCTTCTGCAAATTAATTCTGCAGATCTTAATCTGACACGGTAGAGTATGGAGTTAATAGCTTGAAACTCTTCTTCAGGAGGGCAATGGCAATAATCTGTAAGTGCTCAATATTGATCTCAGTGTGGTGATCTTAACACATTTTCAAGATCACGATTCGATATCTTAGTTGTTATGTACTCTTGATAATATACCCTACCTTTAGATTTTCCGGGCTGATTTTGCTGTTGACGTTGGCTGAACCAATTACCAGAATAGCCAGATCGATATGAATAAGAACTTTGGCCTAAATAAATCTCACAACGCACGTTAATTACTAAATGACAGTGGTTTTAAAGTAATAATAGCATTATAAACACAGACGTATCAGATAATGATGGAGGCTCCTGTTGAGGCGGAGGAAGGGAGTAAACTTAATAACAACCCAATTTTCCCCGGAACTGCTGTAAATAAACACCACGTCATCAATAATTGAAACTACTAAATTGGTTGTTCTGTTTTTGCGGCCTAATTGCTGAGCTAACGTAAATACAGGGTCCAGGATCCAAAGTAACCGAGTCCATAAAATTTAAGATATCTTTCTGCAGCACGAGTCCGGAGGAACTACCAATCAGCATTTGTTAAATGACAAAAATTCCTATTCGAAAACTATTTCGACACCGGCAAAAGTCCTCAATTGGTTACTAATATAATGCGGCGCTCGCTCCATGTTGTATCACACATTATCGTTTTCTTTTAAATTTAGAACCACCACTCTACCTGATCTGGGATCCAAAATCTGTTCATTATTTTCAGCCAGTGCATTCAGACGTTCAGTTAGTTGGAGAGCGAGGGTCTGAAGACGACTGGGTTCAAGACGATGCAGCACAATACATTCATTTGGCTCATCAAAGGTTGCCGACAATTCTTCATTGATTATCATTTTGCTAAAGAACATTACTGTTAGCCCCATTCACATTTTTATGCATTTATGGGAAGTTTGCGCTGTGTCTTTTCATCCATGCGTGACTCCACACACCAAGTTATGAAGACCTGTTTCTAATGGTTATAACGCCAGTGAACAAACATGAAAGCACAAAGCACACGAAGTACGCCGAAAATCATATAGTACACAGTTTTGTATAGCCGTCAAAAATTGTTTTCAGAGAAAACAATGAAAAGTTTTATGAAAATGCTGAACCTGGTGAAAAGTCACAACATTTTGTGTCTCGACAAAACTATAATTTCGATATGAACTATTGACAGCACGGTCTCAAACACTTTAATACTTTAATCAGGCGGACGTTAGCAAAAATCTCTATATTGGAAATCCGTACCGACCTCACAATAGCATGGACATCAAGTTTGTCCATTTCAAACATTTCTGCCAAAGACCGAAGTGAGACTGTCTTATAGATGGTAGAATAAGTCAGCAAATAGGTTCGCAGGGATTCCTCTTGTATACGACGAGCCAACATCTCCTTCACTTTGTCAGAACGATTGAACAAATTCCACACCTGAAAAAATTCAAACTCATGGAAATATAAATTTACGCCACCCGCAATGACATTGTCACGCCGGAAGTGTCACAATTCTCAGGAGAACGACGTTAAATCAGTCAAACTAGAAGAAAATATTGACGAAAACCAAAAGTGCACAAAATATTGACGAAAACCAAAAGTGCACAGATTCTTAAATAAGTCTCACTCAACCAAACCGGCATCACAGAAAATCAGGTTGATAGAAGTTAGACTTCACAGTTAGTTCGAAGTTAGACTTCGCAGTTAGTTCAAAGTTAGTTCACAGTCCAACGCTCTAGAATTGTGGGTGAAATTAGTTTTAAATATTAAATTAAGGGATTTTCAAATTGTCAACATCACCTTCACAACCAAACAACTACTAACCTTGGCATTCATTTTATCATTGATGATATAGTCCCTGCAAGCACGCCAATCGCCTGATAACAGAGAGCGAGCTGCAGCCACCACATGCTCACGAGTGTTCTCAGGCGGTCCGAGGAGGCTCTGTCTCTCCGACTGCTTCAACTGATAATGAAAGGATCGGGATATCAGGCGACGTCTCACTTCAAAGTCTTTGGCTAAACACACACAGGTAAAGTTTAGTTCTTTGCCCATACAGTGATGAAGCATAAAAACCAAGCATAAAAAAATCAAAGGACAATTTTATACTCAAATCGATTCACTTATTTTATACCAAAGCAAGAAACAAGACTATAGTTTACAACAAGAAGTGGAACGTACTAGCCATTTGGGGTATCTCCAACAACATGGCAGCAATCAAATAGACGCATTCCAACAGTTCCAGATTGATATGCATGTGATAGGGTATCTGACGTTGCTTTTCCAGCTTCTCCTGCTCTGCAGTTCGATCTTGCTGCCCACGCAACGATAGACCCTATAAAATAATCACATTAAAAAGATTGCTTCCCAAAATTTCAATTAAACGCAATCAGATAAATAAGTATTACAAATAAGAACATATTAACACTTCACATACTTGTGCCAATAATTCTCTTGCTTTGCCACCATTTTGAATATCACTGAGGGCATTGTGAGCAGCCCTAATATAGCCATGTCGGAAACCGCAGAGTCCAAGCTGACACATGGCTCGGTTATACAATATCTAAATAATTATAAAGCGGAAACTGCATTAACCGCAATGGGACAGAAATATAAAAAATTCCGCGCAAGCTAAAAATCAGTGCAAGTCGCAAAAGACAAAATCTTCCTGTGAACCAGCAAAATGTTTGCAAAATACCACAAAAGAATATTTCGCTATCATTTGGCGATATGTCGCGAGTTCTGAAACATTTAGAAACGCATGGGAACTTTGCCTCAACCTGACTTTTATGGACGTTGAATACACAGCAACAGAGCTTTAAAGTTTAGTCTACCCAGAAATTAACTGAAACAGTAGGTACCTGTGTGCTAATGTCCGAATGATCAATAGTTGGCTGTAGATGGGACATCAGCATCAGGTCACGTGCTGCGTGCCACCGATCATGCAAGGCATGATGATAGATTTGACAGAGCATGGCACGCGCCCTCAGACGACGTGTGTGATCACGGGTGTAGATGTACTGACACAAAGTTTCCAGCACTACTCTGGCAGCAGACGGAGGCTGTTCCGTTTGTTGCGCTGCGGTGTCAGTCTGTTCTGCATCGGCGGTTGCAGGTTTACTGTCAGTCTGGACAACCTCGTCGCGATCAAACTGAAAACATAACAACAACCAACAGAAAGGGTAACCAAAATGCAGTGTAGAAACGGAACTAATAACGGAAAATGAAAAACATCAGGTTAAGCACTACAGTGGTAGCTAGAAATACAGAGAACTCCGAAAGGCATCGCTCATGAGTTTTTAATCATCTTTCATAAAAGTCCAAACATACAAGCTTTCGTCTTAAAAAAACTAAATCTACTAATTTAAGTAAATCTTCGTCAAATTAATCTGATTTTCGTTTAAGTTACTTACCTAGAAGAGGCAGGCCAGTATCATTTTTACCAGATGTAAATTATTGGAAAATACTACATTCTGTAGAAAACCTTGATGCTTTGTAAATGTGCATATACCTTATAATACATATGTTCAATACGTCGCATGTAAATGCGGCACAGTTCTTCCGCTGTAACTTTACGGCTTTCCTCAGTAGCAGTGGCTTCACGCTTCTCCAGGTAACCTTGTAGACGCTCAATCAATTGCACCAGATTTGTTTCACCCTTTAGTCTATAGCAAACAAAGTACGTATACACAATCACACATTAACTAAAATAGTAAAGAGAGCGAAAAGCATAGCATTCTGTTGTTCGCGCATGGTACAAGCTGTTCACTCTATTGAATGACCTTCCCATGTGCATCAACCGCACAAAATCAAGAATTTCCGTCAGCTATGGAACAGACACAACTTAAGGTTGGAGTATCCTTTTGTGTTGTATTTTCTAAAATATCGCAACTTTCTCAATTTTCTTAGCATGCACTGTGAGCGGATAATAGATAATAGATACCATATAAAACAAACAACTAAATACGTTAAGTGGAATGGGATAGCATTTAGCACGTAATAGCTTGCATACATGAGCAAAAACTGACTTATTTATCAATCCAAAAGTCTCAGTCTAATTAAGCTACTCTTAACCTACAACTTTAGAATTAAAGCAAAATTTCACCATTACAGAATGTTAAGGTAAAAGAATTTGTTGGAAGTCTTGCATGGGTGAAGTCATAATATACGAATTTCAGCAAAGTGCAAAGTACGCACTTCTCAATCTAATTTGCAGGAAATTAAAATGTTACAGTAATAAAATAGATTCCCTGCGTCAAGAAAAATAGCAGAAAACCAAAAAGATAGAAAAACACTATTAAAGCATACATTATTAAAACAGGACTGGCGAAAACGAGGACTATTTTGTTTTTCAGTATTGGAATTGAAACTATGCAAAATCGCAATGAATGAGTTATTCAGAAGTGTAAAGTTGGAAAATACTCACAAATTAACCGAAGTAATGAATCTTTCGACCTCAATCCCTTAGGTTAAAACTTTCCTTGTAAAGCAGCCACAACCATACATACATACTTTTCTACGTAATCAGTACTGTGACAATCGGCTGTCTGTAAAATCTTTGTAAATTCGTCGTCGGATCGTTCCAGCAAAGACAACACACAACCCTTAACCATGTAAGGTTCTGTCTGAAAAAATGCAGTACAACAACAAATAAAACGAAAGGATGAACAAAGCTTCAAGTTATGCGAAACTCGAAAGGTCTCAACTCTTTAGATCATATTGTGCGCGAAAGTGAAACAGAAGGATTCAAGCAAGATCAATCTAAAAAGCTGAAATAACTACAACTTCAGCACATAAATTTTGGTTTTAGAAAATGTCTGGATTTTTCAAACCGTTGGATAAAGCCAATGACCTTATGGCTGCAGATGTAACAAGCTATACGCAGCTTGTTATTGTCGTTATTCTGGCTGGCGTCTGCCTCTGTGTGATCCCTTGCTTTGCAAATTGCAATTATATGGTAACTGTTAATTTCAAAACGGTCTGTTGCTGTTCAGTCATATTAAGTTATGTATTGCATGGCTACTTAAATTAAATTACTTAAATTAAATTAATAAATTAAAACTTAAAAATTACAACAAACAGCATAAAGACACTTTACATTCTTCATACTAAATAGAAAATTGTTCAAATTGTTGATAAATAATTGCGAACACTCACTTCCACGTTCTCAAACTCGTCTTGAACAGACTCCGAGCAGGATACATTTGGGTGATTTTCAAGTGTTTCTATGACACTGTTCATTACCTCCACGGACCTGTGAATAAGAGTAAAGGACACAAAAATGAACTGATAAAATCTTAGGAAATCTTAGGAAACTTAGGAATCTTAGCCGACACGATGACCCAGAATAAACGGGACAAGTACAACTATCGTATTAGTAAGACTTGGAAGGGTTTTGAATTCGTCCCATTCGAGGAAAACTAGTTCTAAAAGTTATCCTTCTCTGGCAGAAGTTCCAGTTCGATAATTTAACTTAACTTTGCCAAACATAACTTAACAATGCCTAATTTTATTACTTGATAATATATTACATATTTACATTTTCAATTACACAATTACAATACCTTTATTTTCAACGAGTTTCTGGAGGGGCCACCCTAAAAAATTTTACGCTACTTTAATTTTTTTACAGATTTTCGCCGAACTTATAAATTGTCATGCAATCGACGATATCAAGAAAAGTAGTTTTTGTCAAACTTGCTGAGAGGACCT
Organism: Trissonchulus latispiculum; assembly: GCA_030248195.1. Taxonomy (NCBI): domain Eukaryota; kingdom Metazoa; phylum Nematoda; class Enoplea; order Enoplida; family Ironidae; genus Trissonchulus; species Trissonchulus latispiculum. The sequence goes on along the minus strand of JASAND010000872.1, from coordinate 41,532 downwards.
ACCCTTCCTGCCGTCTATAAAATAGACATCTACCCATTTCTCAGCACCAACCTGACATTTTTTAGTGGGGGGTGGGGTGGGCCCCCCACTTTTCGGTTCCCCCTCCACTTTTCGGAGCCCCCCATTTTCACCCCCCCCCCCCCACTTTTTTTGGGGGTTGCCCGACAGTGTCAATAAGTTTTTGAGGTAGAATTTTCAAAAATTTTCTAAATTTTTAGCTAATTTATAGACTTATAAGCTCATTTTAAGCTTAAAAACAGCGATTTTTTGCGTTTCTACCTTAAAAAAGCTAATTTTTCGCAAAAAATTTCGGTATATTTTTACCTTTGGCACACCCCATCCCCCAACTTTCCGGCAGCCTCCCCCCACTTTCAAAACCCTAAAAAATGCCAGCCAACGTCTATTTCTGCTGAGATAAAAGCGTCCGAATCACTTTTCACCCACTGCACAAACCTTTAAAGACTTATTATTCTTCTTTCAAAGGTTGGCATCCTCCAGAAACTGGTTGGCAATTTCTCAATAAAAATCACTTAACAAAACATACTCCAACCACACAGAATAGTTCATGCTTTCAGAAATCTTTGGATTGTAGTCAAACAGGCTTGAGACGAGAGCAAAAAGGACCTTCACACTCATCGCGGGGCCAAGTTCATGTTGCAGAACAACACCGTGCAGCTCTTTTAACAGATATACCTGAAAATAAATGTTTCCTACGGAAATACATAATCTTTGCTTACAGAAAAGGGACTACACCAAACCTACAATGCTTCAGATACAATTAAAAATTAAAGTAAACTTTCGATGGAAGCAATTGCGCAACTTGTATCTAACCTTCATAACTAGGTATGAATACTTTAAAAAGATATTCAGAAAAATATCTTTAATATACTGGAAAATGACACTTTAAGAATTAGTTCTTCCAACTCACCTGTTCACGCCTGTCGGTGCCTTTCTTTCCACGAGCGGACAAGATTTCTCCCAGCTTCTTCACGACAACTTCATGTGTAATTTCAACATCCTTTTCAAATAATTTGGGACGTTCCTAAAACATATTCTCATCAATAATAATAGATTTGATGGGGGACCTTAAAACCCTAAAGCCGCAGTGGGCGAAGGATGATCCACTGATGACGACCGCGCTGACCTGACAGAGTGGTCACTGGATGGTTGCACCTGCACTCGTAACTGCTGTGAGTGCATGTTCCGCAATATGCATGAAGCATGTCAATTAGCACTTACATAATAGTTGTTCAGATGCGACTCTACGACCCACGACACTGCTTACAGGAACCGGTATCCCAGTTTTTCAGGTTATGGCAGACAAATTGGGTACTAACCTTCTTTATCATGCACGGTGAAATGGCCAAATTTAAAAAATTTACCTATTTTTGACAAAAATGTGAACACCCAAAAATCACGGCAGTAGCAAAAATCCCGGGAGCGGGCAAAGTCCGGAGGAGCTCTGTAAAAATAACCTGGTACTATGACAGGGAGAAGTCACAAAGATAAAAGTATAGACACTATTAGAAAGGAGAAGTTCACGAAGATTAAATAAAAGGATAAAACACAAACCATGACTCTGGGACCGCCGGGAACTTGTTCCCATTCTCCGCCTTCGTCGCCACTGTCCACAGCGCCACCCATGTAACCCTTTCGGTCACCCTTTGGCTCGCGATGCTTTCGCTTTTTCTTATCCTTCTCTTTGTCTTCACCAGGTGCTCTAAAATTTAGCAATCGAACTAAGACTTACGAAAATCCGTCTTAACAAAAGACAAAAATGTCAAATAAAGAAGCCAAATTAGTGTTTGCATCAATGGTACCGCACCAACAGAGACCAGCGGAAGAAAGGACGAAAGAACAGATAGAAATGGGTGTCTGCACGTAGCATAATGATAAATTTACTTTTAATAAAGTGTACAACTTTACATAGTTTTTAGACAATATGTTGCTGAGGAGTATTCAGAAGGTGGACAAAATTCCGAGAGCAAGCGCAAAATGCAAATACATACTTTTTCAAAAAATATCTCCTAAGGGCCTCCATTCCCTTGGATTCCAGCTCTTCAAAATCCGATTCACTCGAGCTAGATTCCGATTCATCCTCCTCATTCCACTCATCATCATCGTCGTCATCGTCATCCTGAAACAAGAAAAAAGACAAACAAAATAAGGCCAAGACGAAGGAAGACTGAATCTGATTAGAATCTAGACACTGACAGCGAAACTGACACTGACACTGACATTAGTCACATTCTTTAAAGGAAAGAAAATTTACATACCTCATCACTCATGGTAGCAGCAGTTGTTTTTCTCGGCTTAGCAGTAGGAGCGGTGGGGAGGCGGCCTTCCTTCTGTTTCAGATACTGAATTGCCTCGTCATCGCTCTCACTTTCACTCGAACTTTCGTCCTCTATACAAACAGAGATCAAAGGAAATGACACAATGACACAAAACGTAGATCACAGTATTACTGAATTCTCAAATTCTGACATTTTGTAGTGGGGGGGTGGGGTGGGATACCCCCCACTTTTTTGGGGGTCGCCCAAGTGTCGAAAAATTAGGTTTTTGAGGCCAAATTTTCAAAAATTTTCACAATTTTTAGCTAATTTATGGACTTATAAGTTCATTTTAAGCTTAAAGACAGCTAATTTTTTCATTTTTACCTTAAACATGCTAATTTTTCGCTAAAAATTTTGGTATATTTATACTTTGGGCTAGAGCCCCCTTCTTTTCGGAAGCCCCCCTCCCCCTTTCAAAACCCTAAAAATGCTAAAATATACAGGCTGAATATAAAACCAAACACAGCCAAGTTTCATTTTAAAAGCCGACCAAACAACTAATTCAATATCTATTTAAGACAACGACGAAATTAAGAAAACATTTACCATCCGCAGTTTCCTCCGATGAATAACCATCCGGATCAGGATTCTAAAATATCAATTTTTACAATTCATTTGTCTATACACACCTCAAACTAAACCCTGGACTGCAGCTAAAAAGTCTAAAAATAGCTGTGGAATAGTAGACGGCTAAGTCCGATTTTTGAATGGGAGGGAATCCAGTAGTTAACTTTCTGCTATTCTGCTGATACTCTTAAACTTTATTGGTGCAGTCCACGATAAGGCAGCATGATGCTAAAGCCGTCAAAATCTTTAACAAATGCTTCTCAGCCAGCGTGTTTGCAAAATTCTGTTATGTATATATATAACAAAAGAGACCACATCAATTTTCAGTTCACCAACAGCATTTATCCGGTCGGAATGTTTAAACTTCAAGCTAATTTATGAATTTGTAAGCTAGTTCTGGCTTAAGAAAAGACAATCATTAATTTTTTACTTGAAAAATAAATTCCAATTTTCGCAACCAGAAAGTCACCCAAAACAATGGTCATTAAGTGTTTGGTACTGTGGCTCCTTTAATGGACATACTGCTAGCATAAGGTTGAAATCGAGGTGAAGTTAGATAAAATTTTACAAAATAATAATTGCTGGCATTTTTTAGTGGGGGGGGGAGGGGGCCCCCACTTTCGCCCCTCCTACTTTCCGGCATGCCCCCACCCACTTTTCTGGGGGTCGCCCAAAAGCGTCAAAAATTAGGTTTTTGAGGTTAAATTTTCAAAAATTTCCTCAATTTTTAGCTAATTTATGGACTTATAAGCGCATTTTAAGCTTAAAAACAGCTAATTTTTTCGTTTTTACCTTAAAAAGGGTAATTTTTCGCTAAACATTTCTATATATTTTTACCTTTGGCTCGCCCCCCCACTCCCCCCTCCCTCAGGGGGGGGGCACTTTCCAAACCCTAAAAAATGCCATAATTGCCTTCAGCGTTCTAACACACTCTGTGCAATCCCGATGCGAAAAGTCAACGTTTACGATCGGAGCTGATTTTGCCTTTTCTGACAGCTGCTTGGTTCCGGCATAAACTATGATTATATTAATTCGAAAGGTCTCGTTGACGTCTAAATTCGTTACCAGCTCTTTTCGTCTTCACCCTATCGTGTCATACAGCCAATTCTGATATGTTGAAACATGGGCGTATCCAGGGGAGGGGTTTTGGGGTTGAAACCCCCTCCATTTGGGTTGCATATATTTTATTAATACTCCATTACAAAATGTGTAAATTTTTGTCAAAACCCCCTCCTTTTCAGTGAAATTTTGTCATAACCCCCTCCTTTTCAAAATTCTGGATACGCCCCTGTGTTGGACAAAACATCGGTAGTTTCCCACTCTTATTTCATGAGCTACGAAGCCATAAGTTTAAACCAAGGGAGTCGATTTGACGGTCAATTATCCCGCATGATGAGTTGCTGCTTACTATCCCATATGCAGGAATGTTTGAAAATGTAATTTTATAGAAAATGCTATCTCCCCAGCTATTTGATAGAGGTACCGAATGGTATAACCCTGGCAGGCCCGCACCCAGGATTTTGAAAATGGGGGGGTCCAAGGGAACATGCAATGGGGGGCCTGGGGGCGGTGCCCCCCAGAAGTTGAAAAATTTATTTATTTTTGCCCAAAAACAGTACATTGGACATTAATTTCTTGCAAAATGTAAATTATCGCGCCGAAGGCGCGAAAGTTTTTTAAAAATAGCTGTTTTGCCATAAAAATAGCAAAAAATTTTCTATTTTGTCATCCCAAAAGGGGGGAGGGTCTAGATCCCTTGAATCTAGATCTAGATCTGGGTGCGGCCTTGAACCCTGGGTTTATTAGGAAAATAATGGGGGTGGGGGTACAGCCATATTCTGATTTGAAGTAAAGACGACTTCATAGCTTCGAGTACTGATGGTTCAAGGTTGATTCACTGACAACAATAAAGAAACCTGCATCCTTACCTCACGGTATTGTGTCATATCTTCCTCAAAATCTCGAACATATTTTCGCAGCTTCTGACGAAGAGTAGTCAGACCACGAGCATTATTCTTGGACATATTCTTGCGACCTTCTCTATCCTCCCAGTTCTGCAGAAATGATAATAAGAAAACATAGAGTATTTTACAATTATACATTATACTGTTCGATCGGAAGGCTTCAATGCCCACCTCCCAAAAGTTGAAAATTTTCGGAAACTATGAAGAACTCCGTAATGGAAATCTGTAACGACGAAATCTCACTTAGGGCTGACATGCTAATAATGGACAAATGCGATGTAAAACAAAATTAAACTAAATATATTGCAAAAAACCATGAACTACCTCCGTTACAAAATCTTCCAGTTCGCAAAGTAGGCGGGTACAAAACCTGGGTACTTCGCCACCGTCTTTCAAAATGGCTGAACGGGCCTTTTCGTAGGATTTGCAGAAATCTTCGAACACTACAACAAATGGTAAAAATAATTCAATGTCGTAAAAATTCAATTCAATTCAAAAGTCGGCAAAACCTGAAACTCAGGTTGCGACATCAACCTTGGAAAAATTATATCTACTTCAGAAACTGTAGTGTACGCAATGATACAGTCAGGCCAGGGGCGGATCCAGGGGGAGGAGCGGCATCGCCGTCGCAATTAGAAGGCAGGAAAAATTAAAACGGACTTGTATCGCCCCCCAGGATTCGGGACTTCCCCCAGAACTCTAAAGTGCCGGGAAAAATAGGGTTTTGAGGGTAAAATTTTGAAAATTTTTTCCGGCTTCGCAGGATTTTGGGCTTTTTAAGCTATTTTAAGCTTAAATTTAGGTTAAAAACAGCAATTTTTTAGCTCAGCAGCAAAAAATAGCTAGTAACTTCTTAAGCACTTTTCAAAAAAGTTTTCTACATCCCATAAATCCGTGCCCGCTCAGACCTGGGGGACCCCCCCCAGATTTTCCCCCAGAAATTTTTGCTTTGGAAAAACCCAGATCCCCTACAGCAATCAAATAATAAAGCGTAAAAGAAGCAGTATATAGCAGCATAGTATGAGCAGTATCCAAATAGGGACCCTTTCTTCGTACTGTCCATTAGTGTGCCTCACGTCTCAGATCAGAGTAACAAGTATAATAGTCAGTTCGGTTTAATGCCACGTCTTCCTGTCAACTGCATTTCGAGAGTTTGCGATAAACACTCAAAAGCAAACCAAACATTAACATTATACAAATGAAAAGATAAAGTAACATGTTCTTTTTGTTTTTATGTTAATTGTAATTTCAATTGTATATATATATATAATTTTAAATTTTCTTTTTGTTATTAATCCCTAGCAATGTGCCTGCCTGCATGCCCAGGTGTTTGCATGGTAATTGGCTTAAAATGTAAACTTTATCGAGGTAATTTGATGAAGCTTTAGATATTACTGCTGCAAATTGGATATTTAATTTTCACTTATAAGGATTCGAGTTTCAAGTAACCACTGAATAATTTTTACAAAAAAATTACCTTTTTGTAAAAGTGTTAGTATTTATGTTAAATATTTAAAATGTAAACTTACGTAAAAACGTACTTTATTTAAAAGTATTTACATACGTACCATTGACGAGGACGACAGTATGCATTCGAACAAGCCTTGTAATAAAGCCATTTCAAATGAAACGCAAAATTGAAATTCCCTAATTCCTGAGACAACAAGACAAAGATGCGAAGTTGGAATAAAGTAATAAAGAATTGAACATCGCTCAGGGAAATCAGCTGTTTCATACGGTAGAACTCTAGACAAACGGCAGTATCATGTTACGACTTACAAGTTAAAACTTTGCACATATCTTTGATTTTCTTGGAATTCTTGATTTGCTTAATCAAATCCTTTAGTTCATCATACCTAAAACAAATCTAAAATCATGAAAGACGCCTTAATTTAAGGATTTGAGAACGGTTTTTGGAGGATCCAGTCGGCACGCACTTCGAGGAAGCTGGCTTAATTTTACTAAATGGGATGGGGGCCCATTGGAGTCGAGGTGCCCCCATAAAATTCGAACTCCTCCCAAATCGAAAAAAATTGCAAAATTTTACCAGTTTTATCCTAGATTTTCAAACACTTTTCCGGCTTCGCTGTATTTTATAAAGACTTTGTTATTGACATCGCTAAATTTGTAATTTTTAGCGATTTTTAGCGTTACTGCCCTAAAAAGTAAAAATTTGCAATTTTTGTTCAAAAAAATATGCCCCCCCCATTTTGGGTGACCCCCTCCCCGAATAAAAGCAAGCCAGTTGTACAAGTCAACACCAGGCCTTACTTAGCGACCGAAATCTTTGTTCTTGGAGGTTTTCGTTTTCGCGTCCCCTAAGCGCATTCCCACTATCAGTTTTGCTGTCCAATACACCAGTCTTGCTGGAATAGTTTCAATGGACCACCACTCCCCGAAAGCCCATACTAGGCCTTAGCTGTGACCTCAAACTTTGTCTGTGGGGATTTTCTTGTATCCTCAGTTCATTGCCGCTAACAGTTATCACCAAACTACCTGCCTTGGCTCCGAATCAGTGGGGTCACGGGCTCGGGGGTCAGGCGGCTAAAATCAATTTTTTTCATAAATGATCAAATGTGATCCCAAATCAAAACCATAGAATAGAACCGCCTACACAAGCAGACAGTACAGTGCTGTGGTAGCTAATTCAACGTCATAGGCGATTTTGGGCCGAAAATAAAAATCTACATCGTGGGAGCACTAGGAACTCATTATGTAAGTTATGTTGTATATATTTACACGCGAGCTGCATTTTTCCTTCTTGTAAATTAAAAAACCAGAACGACGCTATTTTATAACAGTGTTGTGAAGTTCCAAACATTTACAGAAACTATTATATATACCTATTAAAATTTTATTAAAAATAGTAACAGATGTATAAAACAAAACCCTTAGTTTTAATGGAGACTTTGCATACCGCTTATCTTTTGTTGCCCTCACAACACGCTTGGTTTCTTCCTCAGAATCGCTCATCAGGAAGGCATGCTGGCCGACTCTAAAAATATGTAAAAACGAATAGGACGACGCACACATGCACGAACATTAATTAATGTACACAAATTCTACATTACAAAATGCTATATATAGTCAAGCGGGAAAAAACCCACTCGCCAATGCGGGAAAAAACCCACCCCCAGTGTGGGCTTACCGGTATGAGCTATCTAGGATTTTAATAGCCTATCTTGAAGAGCATCCAAAATAACCCTGGAGGGTGTATTAAGGTAGCTCCCTATGCTTCCCTGCAAATTTTTTGGGACTTTGAAATTTTTGGAAATTTTGGTCCGACCAAGTGCCGAAATTTGGCAAACTTTGCCGGGCCACCCTGAACTACTGGAAAGACTTAGACCAAAGCGGATTATACGTACCTGTAGGGCATCTGTTGCGCTTCATGATGATATATGCCACACTGCTCTGACCACTCCGGTGCGACCTGGGGGTGACCTGGAGTTGGCGGGAAAAAACCCACTTTTCAAAATTAAATTTTTTTCTAACCATTGACCGGAAAGGTCAAACCAATACATGCATTTGTTTAATAGAGCTTATAGATTAAACTGGTATAGGTTTTACCTGGGTTCGTACTGTTATGGATGGTCCGGGGGGTCTAAATCGGACACGGTGCCATTTCAGGCCAAAATTTCAATTTTGACCAAAAATGCTTATTTTTGCCTTAAAATGGGTCTAGTTTGGCTCTAAATACAAGAAAAACACGTTTTCTACACGATAGGATGCTTAAGGTGCTGGTATCCTTTTGTGCAGTGCTTTTGTGGTGTTTTTTTGAAACGCTATAACTTTCGCAATTTTGGGAGTTGCAAAGAGCTTTATACATCGTTTTAGAGCTTATTATCTGTACATTCACATGAGCTTATAGAACTGCCAAAATTAGCAAAAAATAGCTGTAATTTTCTGTCATGCTGACATCTAACAGGATGAATATAGATCAAAAGTTTTTGAACATCGATTTCTCAAAACTGAAGAATCGGCCAAAAGTTCCTTTTGTGCCGAGATATGAAGGACATATGGGCCGAGGGACGTTTTTTTGGATTTAGCTCAGCAGGTCTTAACGGTCGAGAAAATCGGCCAAATGCACAATAACACGAAATTTCGCAACTTCGCATTGAGTTTTCTTGCTACTCAATACGTTTTAGCCCAAACCAAGAAAAACGTCCCTCCGCAGAAGTGCGAATTTCGATTCTGCCGAAAATCTCCGGAATCCGTCGAGTAGTTTTTGAGAAATCGATGTTCGAAACAAAATAATCGCAGTTTTGCCAAAACGGTTTTTCGGCCAAATCTCTAGCTGAAAGCAATAAAGTCAGGCTAATAGGCATTCATAAAATGTGCATTTGGACGATGTATCGATTGAGCATAACTAAGCCAATTTTGTCCTTAACATGTGGCAGTAATTTTGAAAAAACTTATTTCCTCGAAAATGGCCATTTTTTGACCCTAAAAACAGTTTTTTGCTTATACTGACTTAACCACTGGAGATAGTTCAAAGGTTGTAAGAGCAAAAATGTTCATTTTCGAGTCTTCTTTCCAGCCATACCAACCAATCCCGTGTCTTGTCTACCTACTGGGAGCTTAAGGCCAAAAACCAAAACTTTCCTATCTTTGGGCCTAAGAATACGGGACTGGTCCTAAAATGTTAAAGAGCACGGAAATAGGTTATTTCTTAAGTTTTAGCCCTTTGCGTAAAGGATCAATGCCGTAGGAGTCAAAAATACCCGAAAGGAAACCAGCACCTTAAACCGCCGAAAATAAACAGTTTTTAAAAATTTCCAAAACTTGCCTATGTTTATGTGTTAAAGATACAACATTTTCAAATGACCATATGACCTCAATTTTAGTACAAAAACTAATATATTTTGATGCAGTTGTACTAAAAACAACCCGCTCTTTCACTTGGAATGGTTAGAAATGCTCCTGGCAACTTGCCAAAAATTTGGGGGGTTTTCCCCGTAATATGGGTTTTTCCCCGCAGTGGGTTTTTCCCTGCCAGTTTGGGACAATTTTTCTCGCTAACGGCACACCCTAGAGAGGTGTTCTAACGACTAGGCCTAGCTACCTGTATAATCAGCATTTCGACATGTCAAACCATTAAAAATTTCTGGTCAAAAATCTGAAAAGTGGGTTTTTCCCGCTTGACTATACGTGTAGATATAACAGATAATGGACAAACTTGACAAACAAACAAAGTTGCAACAGTGGCGACCAGTGGCTGCTGCCACAGCCCTTACGCTACCAAATCTCAGGCTCTAGTTTGCAGCAACAGAACCAGAAGCATTTACAGAACTCATGTTATTACCCCTTCCGGGGTCAAACGGTATCGGTAACCCTCCACGGCGTTGTATCAACTTGAGGAGATGGATTTATTCTAATGAATAGTTAGTCAAAACTAACTAACGACGTGTGGAAACCATTCACCATATATATACGTATGTTGAAGACCCTAATACTGAGCTTTAGGTTCAAAACCTTCATGAAACTAAACATAAACTACTTGGACTTGGTCTAGGTCTCGCCCAGAAGCCGAGTCTTAGCCAACCTCGGTCTCGGTATCCTAGCGTCGGTCTCGCTGAAATTTTGGTTTCGCGCAACCTTGAGAATGCCATCCCCAGTCCCCACAATGTTTTGGAGCAACACAGCCAAAAATTGGTGTTTTCAGCGCAATTTGCATTAAACCGAAAGCTTCATTTGTGCAGTGCATTTTTGAATCCTTCCTCATAATTCCTTTGAGTTTTTGGGTGTGTCATTGGGACGTGCATGGCTCAACTGACAGCGTAGTGTTCTTTCTTTACCGATTCTCAGAATGTCCCTGTGAAATGCTAGTCAATGTAATGTTATTAATATATAAATATATTTCTGTTGTTGTCTTGTTTTTGCGTCCGGAGTAAAACAAAGATTGCGTGTATTTAAAGATCTTCATCAGAGTAGAGCACTGCTAGAAACAAGCTAAGAAGAATTGCATAAAATTATATTCCAAGAAACTCCCAATTTTTTGAATAGTGTTAAAGAAATGGTTTGGTTCCGGCCTGTTATACAATCCGTATGTATATACTATGTGCGCTTAAAGAGAAAGGGCAACAAAATTTAAGTGAGAGAGAAAAACAGCTTACGGTTTTGAAGGAGCTGTTCGAATAACGCGTTGTGGCTGAGGGACAGAAACCAAATCGTCATCTTCGCTACTGGAACCCTCCGACACTCTTCGGAAAAATCCCGCCATTTATATTATAATTAAAACCAAATAATTATCTACCTACATGCATACACAAATAAAGTATATATACGTTATACGTATATTGTATATCATAGGGGTCGCGGCAGCGACCCCTATAATATGTGTGAAAAGTGGCTGGAGACAGTGTAAAATAAGCTGCGCAGAAGCTGCGCAAAATCCTGCGCAGATCCTGCGCAGATTTCATGCGCAAATTGTAGAGCACATCGAGTTTAGTATGTCTGTGAAGTTTCAGCCCCGTATCACTTACCGTTAAAAAGTTGCGCCCCGGACCGGTTATGGCGGCGATGTTTTTTTTCCGGTTTCTCCTATTTGATGGTTGTATTGTACATAATGTTCGCCGCTTTCACGTGATCTGCAGCGGTGGGCCAACCTAAAGGGCTATGGGGTCTAGTAGTACCCTCTAAAGAATTTAAGAATCACAACTTTTTTGCGCCGCAGCTGCGCCACATCGCCGCAGTGGCGCCGCAAAGTCGGCTCATAGCGAAAAGTGACCATTTTTGTGGTCGTCGCTCAGGTCGAACGTTACGAGCTGGAGCTGATTTCTTTTTATATTCAGAAATTACATATATTGAACTAACTAACGGTCCAGGTTGCGTTTCTCTATCACTTCCCTAGCGACCACAGTGGCCCGTCAAAAATGGCGAAAATTCGAAAAATGAAAAATCGAAATTTCTCGCTATCTATTTAACTTTGAAAGCTCAAATCTTCCTTACAATGGTTTTCTGGCACGGAGAATCGATTCCCGCAGTCAGTTTTACCGTCAGACCCACCCATCTTGCTGGGCTGGTTCCACTTTGCCGTCGGGAGGGTCAAGTCGGAGACCGCTTCCTGGAGGTCCATAGTAGGCTTTACCTGGCCTCTCAAAACTTTATCTATAGGGGTTTTCTGGTGCGCCCAGCTCATTCCCGGTGTCCTTTTTGCCGTAGGACTCATCCATCTTGCTGTGCTGGTTCCACTTTGCCGTCTGGAGGGTCATGTCGGCAACCGCTTCCAAGAGGTCCATACTAGGCTCCACTTGGCGTCTCAAAACTTTGTCCATAGGGGTTTTCTGGTGCGCCCAGCTCATTCCCGGTATCCGTTTTGCCGTCCGACGCACCTATTTTGCTGGGCTGGTTCCACTTTGCCGTCGGGAGGGTCAGTCGGGTGGAGGGGGTCAAGTAGTCGAAATTTAAACTTTTCAAACGTGGTCAAATTTGGTATCAAACGAAAGCTCTAAGTGAGCTGAGCAACTTTTGTCATAGAACTGCGTACCCAAAGTGGCTGTAGAGTGCTGTGGTGGGGTGGGGTGGGGACTTAGGCTATTTTGGGTCAAAAATAAAATTTTTCAAAAGTGGTCAAATTTGGTATCAAATGAAAGCTCTAAGTGAGCTGAGCAACTTTTGTCATAGAACTGCGTACCCAAAATGGCTGTAGAGTGCTGGGGTGGGGACTTAGGCGATTTTCATAGGGGTCGCGGCAGCGACCCCTATATATAATATGTGTGAAAACTGGCTGGAGACAGTGTAAAATAAGCTGCGCAGAAGCTGCGCAAAATCCTGCGCAGATTTCATGCGCAAATTGTAGAGCACATCGAGTTTAGTATGTCTGTGAAGTTTCAGCCCCGTATCACTTACCGTTAAAAAGTTGCGCCCCGGACCGGTTATGGCGGCGATGTTTTTTTTCCGGTTTCTCCTATTTGATGGTTGTATTGTACATAATGTTCGCCGCTTTCACGTGATCTGCAGCGGTGGGCCAACCTAAAGGGCTATGGGGTCTAGTAGTACCCTCTAAAGAATTTAAGAATCACAACTTTTTTTGCGCCGCAGCTGCGCCACAGCGCCGCAGTGGCGCCGCAAAGTCGGCTCATAGCGAAAAGTGACCATTTTTGTGGTCGTCGCTCAGGTCGAACGTTACGAGCTGGAGCTGATTTCTTTTTATATTCAGAAATTACATATATTGAACTAACTAACGGTCCAGGTTGCGTTTCTCTATCACTTCCCTAGCGACCACAGTGGCCCGTCAAAAATGGCGAAAATTCGAAAATGAAAAATCGAAATTTCTCGCTATCTATTCAACTTTGAAAGCTCAAATCTTCCATACAATGGTTTTCTGGCACGGAGAATCGATTCCCGCAGTCAGTTTTACCGTCAGACCCACCCATCTTGCTGGGCTGGTTCCACTTTGCCGTCGGGAGGGTCAAGTCGGAAACCGCTTCCTGGAGGTCCATAGTAGGCTCTACCTGGCCTCTCAAAACTTTGTCTATAGGGGTTTTCTGGTGTGCCCAGCTCATTCCCGGTATCCGTTTTGCCGTCCGACGTGTCAATATTGCTGGGCTGGTTCTACTTTGCCGTCGGGAGGGTCAAGTCGGAAACCGCTTCCTGGAGGTCCATAGTAGGCTCTACCTGGCCTCTCAAAACTTTGTCTATAGGGGTTTTCTGGTGTGCCCAGCTCATTCCCGGTATTCGTTTTGCCGTCCGACGTACCTATTTTGCTGGGCTGGTTCTACTTTGCCGTTTGAAGGGTCAGTCGGGTGGGAGGGTCAAATGGTCGAAAATAAAGTTTCTCAAAAGTGGTCAAATTTGGTATCAAATGAAAGCCCTAAGTGAGCTGAGCAACTTTTGTCATAGAACTGCGTACCCAAAGTGGCTGTAGAGTGCTGTGGTGGGGTGGAGTGGGGACTTACGCGATTTTGGGTCAAAAATAAAATTTTTCAAAACTGGTCAAGTTTGGTATCAAATGAAAGCCCTAAGTGAGCTGAGCAACTTTTGTCATAGAACTGCGTACCCAAAGTGGCTGTAGATTGCTGTGGTGGGGTGGGGTGGGGACTTAGCCATTTTGTGTGACAAATAAAATTTTTCAAAAGTGGTAAATTTGGTATCAAGTGAAAGCCCTAAGTGAGCTGAGCAACTTTTGCGGTGTCGAATTTATGCCTTTTTCAACCGAAATTTAAAGGATAGACATAGGCCCAACACACATATTATCCCCTTTTGTGCGGAGCATTTTTGTTACTTGTATATATATATATATATATAGCAAAGCAATGTTCACAAAAAATCAAAAATCAAATTTTTTGCTGGCAAGTTCGCAAATGAAGTCCGTTCGAAAAACTTTTGATATACGTTTGGAACGGTAGTGACCCCCTCTACATATGGTGCAGCTTTCATGCTGGCAGCCCTTGTGTAGCGTGAGTAATAAAAAATGTTTGTGAAGGAATTCACAAAAAATGACCACCGGATCTGATCTCAGGATAATATAGCTAGGAAATTTTGATTTTCATGCATAAATAGAGCATAGTCCATAGTGTTATTATGTAAAAAAATTTGGACACCCCAAATTTCTTTTGCGCAGGCTGAACTTAGAATTTTGGTTCTCGGCCCCTAGGAAAAGAGGGTGCCCAGGCCAATATGCTTGACCTTAATTATTGATATATATGTGGAAGGAATCCAAGTTTTTTGTGTTCTGTTGCTCTAGTCAGCACAGAACAAACTATACGTATGTTTGGTGGCGTAATTTCGCATTTGGAACGGTAACGTGACTTGGCCTAGGGTCACATGACTGACCAAAAATTTTATTTCAAGGTCCCAGAAGCCTAAAAACTCGCCTATATAGGTTTTCGGTGCATAGAATTAAAATTTGGCATTAGTTTTTCAGGTGGCTTTTGGCCAGATAGGTGATTCTGACCATCCCCTAGGTCCGGGGGTCCGGGCCAGGTGCATCGGCCGGACGGTTTGCTAGAAGGGGGTTGAGGTACCTAAAACATGCGCTATATAGGTTTTTCGGGTCGCTGAGCTACCTACCGTGTATATTTTCAAAAAACAATTTAATCTTTCTCGTGTTCAAAATATTTTATTTTTTGTTCTATGTGGTTTCATTTTACCCTAATGGGCCTATCACCAGGCCCGCACCCAGGATTTTGAAAAGGAGGGTCCAAGGTAAAATTCAAAGGGAGGTCTGGGGGGCTGAGCCCCCCAGAAGTTGAAGAATTTTTGCATTTTTGTCCAAAAATAGTACATTGGATGCTTATTTCTTGTAAAAAGTAAATTATCGCGCCGACGGCGCGTAAATTTTTTAAAAAATATATAGCTGTTTTTGCCTTAAAATAGCAAAAATTTTCCATTTTGTCACCACAAAAGGGGGGTCTAAACCCCTTGAACCCCCTCCTGGGTGCGGCCTTGCCTATCACCTACCCTTAATCAGGCTTTTGGCCAGATAGGTGATTCTGACCATCCCCTGGGTCCGGGGGGTCCGGGCCAGGTGCATCGGCCGGACGGTCTGCTAGAAGGGGGTTGAGGTACCTAAAACATGCGCTATATAGGTTTTTCGGGTCGCTAAGCTACCTACCGTGTATATTTTTAAAAAACAATTTTAATCTTTCTCGTGTTCAAAATATTTTATTTTTTGTTCTATATATGTGGTTTCATTTTACTCTAATGGGCCTATCACCAGGCCCGAAGGCGCGTAAATTTTTTAAAAATATATAGCTGTTTTTGCCGTACAATAGCAAAAATTTTCCATTTTGTCACCCCAAAAGGGGGTCTAGACCCCTTGAACCACCTCCTGGGTGCGGTCTTGCCTGTCACCTACCCTTAATCTGGCTTTCTCCTAGGCAAAAATTCCTGGGAGGGGGAGTCTGGGGGTTCCCCCCCCAGGTCTGGGAGGGGGGGCTCGGATTTGTGGGGGGGAAGAAAAATTTTTCAAAAAATGCCTAAAAATAGCTATTTTTTGCTGCTAAGCTAAAAAATTAACTGTTTTTTACTTAAATTTAAGCTTAAAATAGCTAAAAAATGCATAAAAATGGGTAAAAATCCGGCGAAGCCGGAAAAATTTTTCAAAATTTTCCCTCAAAACCCTATTTTTCCGGGCATTCTAGAGTTCTGGGGGGGGGAAGGCCCAAATCCTGGGGGGGGGGGGTGGGGCGACCCAAGGAAAAAGCCAGCTTAAATGGGTCTATTACCTACCCTATAATGGGTCTATTACCTGTTTCATAATTTGTTTTATTTTCAATGGATTTGTGATAAAGTACGTACATACATACGTATATATATATATATATATATACAAGTAATAAAAATGCTCCTCCGGAGCATGAAAAAGTAATATGGCAATATGGGTGGTGGTGAGGTTGTAAAATGAAGAGAGGACTAGTCCTAAAAATGCTTAATATGGGGGCTAGGTTCAAAAAAAGAAGAGGACTAGGTTGTGGGCGAATTAATATGGGCACAGCTTCGCCGAGCAACCCATATTCGCGGACTGAAAAAGTTATATACATACGTATTACATATGTATATATACCAGTGTTCAGTTTTAGTTACGGCGCGTAAATAATACACAACTATGATAAACGAGTTTTAGCGGAAGCAAACATTTCTTTCGATAAACTCTTACTATTTACTGTGCATTTTAACCATTGATAAGAAAACTCTATATTTCAACAATAATATCAGGACTCTCTCCGACGATCTTCTATTTCTATTGAACCGTTAGCGTTACAATCATAGCCTTAGTTCTTTCTAGTTGCTTGCCGTAGTCCAGCACAACCAAATTACTATATAGTTTACGTATATATAAGCAAGCAACTTGCAGCGATTGTTTAACTGCACTGACAATAATGGCATTGTATATGACAATCGCCATGGCGAAGCGTGAGAGCCCGCGAATATGGGTTGCTCGGCGAAGCTGTGCCCATATTAATTCGCCCACAACCTAGTCCTCTTCTTTTTTTGAACCTAGCCCCCATATTAAGCATTTTTAAGACTAGTCCTCTCTTCATTTTACAACCTCACCACCACCCATATTACTTTTTCATGCTCCGGAGGAGCATTTTTATTACTTGTCCTTCTGTAATTTTAAAGGCTCCCTTTCTAGCAATGCGGCAATGGATACAAGGAGCTTGAACAGTGCCGTAGGTAGAGCAGAAAAGTGATTATATAAATATATATATAGTAAAACTGAATTCTCACCTCCGACCCAAGCTTTGGCCGCTGCAACCTCTGTTTGTGGGTGGTATAAGGAGAAAACTTTTTCGCCTCGCCAAAGACTTCGACAGTATGCCCATCGTGTTCAGCGACACGGATTTACTATATGGGTACCGCCAGAGGGCCGAAAACCGCGTTTTAGGGGGTTTGACCAGTGGTCAGTAGGCCCCATAGACCGTAGTGACCACTGGTCATTTCCATCGGAATCGACAATATGCCCATTGAAACGAGCGTAGTCGATTTACTATATATGCCCCCAACCAAAACGCCGAAAACCGCTGTCTAAGGGGGTTTGACAAGTGGTCAGTAGGCCCCGAGACCATAGTGACCACTGGTCACTTCCCTCGATTTCGGCGATATGCCCATTGAAACGAGCGTAGTCGATTTACTATATGTGCCCCCAACCAAAACGCCGAAAAACGCTGTTTAAAGGGGTTTGACCACTGGTCAATAGAACCCATAGACCGTAGTGACCACTGGTCACTTCCCTCGATTTCGGCAATATGCCCATTGAAACGAGCGTAGTCGATTTAGTATATATGCCCCCAACCAAAACGCCGAAAAATGCTGTTTAAAGGGGTTTGACCACTGGTCAATAGAACCCATAGACCGTAGTGACCACTGGTCACTTCCCTCGATTTCGGCAATATGCCCAATGAAACGAGTGTAGTCGATTTACTATATATATATGCCCCCAACCAAAACGCCGAAAAACGCTGTTTAAAGGGGTTTGACCACTGGTCAATAGGCCTCATAGACCGTAGTGACCACTGGTCACTTCTCCTCTCCATTTCGGCAATATGCCCAATGAAACGAGCGTAGTCGATTTAGTATATATGCCCCCAACCAAAACGCCGAAAAATGCTGTTTAAAGGGGTTTGACCACTGGTCAATAGAACCCATAGACCGTAGTGACCACTGGTCACTTCCCTCGATTTCGGCAATATGCCCAATGAAACGAGCGTAGTCGACTTACTATATATGCCCCCAACAAAAACGCCGAAAAACGCTGTTTAAAGGGGTTTGACCACTGGTCAATAGGCCTCATAGACCGTAGTGACCACTGGTCACTTCCCTCGATTTCGGCAATATGTCCATTGAAACGAGCGTAGTCGATTTACTATATGTGCCCCCAACTAAAACCCCGAAAAATGCTGTTTATAGTGAGTTTTCCCTACTTTGACCCTGGGCGAGGAACCACGGGAGCCATGCTGACCAGTGGTCACTTCGGGCGGTATCGGCAGTATGCTCATCGTTTTCAGCGACCCCGATTTACTATATATGGGTACCACCCCACGGCCGAAAAACGTCATGTTTAGTGACTTTTAGGCCATTTCTAGTAAAAGTGGGACTTAGAAACTTTTCGCCAAAACAGGTGAAAAAATGCAAAGTTTGGGCCCATCTCCTGAAAGCTACAGAGCGAAATTAAAAAATCCCCCTCGTTACTTTGTGCGCATAGTCCGAAATATTCAAATAAAATAAACCAAACCGATCTAGCTGCTAGCCTGTGAAAAAAAGTTGATTTCAACCGAAGTGCCAAAATAGCGAAAGTCCGACTTTGGGGCCTTGGCACAGAGCCAAAATTGGCCGAGTGCCAAAATGACCTTCGTTTGGTAGCATGGGGGGATACTGTCTACCAACATATCATAGTAGCATTGGACCAAAATGCCCACATCGTTCCAACACTTCGCTAGAAAATGCACTTCCAATAAGCGTTATTAACCGAGAAAAAAAAACAACCGCACGGTAACTCTCGCCTAGTGCAAAATTTCGAAGTTCCGAATTTTAACCAAAAGTATGGTGGTACTTGTAGTACTACTCGAGTACTTTACGATGGTAACATTTTTATCCCTCCCGGACCTCTAATTAGCTGGCACCAGGCCAACACGGTCTCCAGGGGCCGCGCAGACGCCTTTATACCCATATTATGTAGGGGCGCTATCGCGCCCCTACATAATATATATAATACCTGCAAATATTAGTTTACCACATTAGTTACTTTAGGCTACATATAAATCTCTAGCACCGTTTCAAAAGAAAATATGGTTTACAAAATCAAAAGGTTTTTAAAACACCTACATACCTTTTGGGCAGACCTATAGGAGTGACGGAGATTTGGTTTTGGCGGGCTCCCTCTTGGGGCCATAGGTGTGGGGGGGGGCATAGGTGTGTTAGGGGGGGGGTGGGGGGAACCCCCCTAACCAAAACGACAAATGGCGGCCCCCCCAGATTTTCGGATTTTGGCACGCCCCCCCCAAATTTTTGGCCAAAAAGTGCCCAAAAATGGCAAAAAATCGCAAAATTTAGGGGGTTTTTGGCGATTTTTGGGGACCCTCCCCCCATAGTTTCCCCGGAAATTTTGGTTGGGGGGGGCAAACTAGTCGACCCCCGAAATGTGATGGGGAGTACCCCCGAACCCCCCCCCCCCAAATTCGGACCTCAGAAAATTCAAAAAATGGCCTAAAAACGCAAAAATTTCTGTATTTTAACGCTTTTTTGTCAAAAAACAAGGCTTGTTTTTATCGTTTTAGGCGTTTTTCACCGTTTTAAACCGATTTTAAGCCAAAATTTGAGAAAAAATTTTCAAAAATGACCATTTTTTAGCAAACTTTAGCTAACTTTTTGGCCCCAAAAAGTGCTGGGGGGGTTCGGGAGGGGGTAACCAAAAGTGGGGGGAGGGATAGTCAAAAAATCTGGGGGGGTTAAGTTGGTCGAAAAGTTTGGGGGGACACCCCCCCAATCCCCCCCTGGGGAAACTATGCCTCCCCTCCCCTTCTCGAGCATAGTTTCCCTGGAAATTTTGGTTGGGGGGGGGGCAAACTTCGAAGATTTGGTGGTCGATCCCCGAAAAGTGATGGGGAGTACCCCCCCGAACCCCCCCCCCCCAAAGTTCGGACCTCAGAAAATTCAAAAAATGGCCTAAAAACGCAAAATTTTCTGTATTTTAACGCTTTTTTGTCAAAACAAGGCTTGTTTTTATCGTTTTAGGCGTGTTTACACCGTTTTAAACAGGTTTTAAGCCAAAATTTGGGGGCGGGGGGGGGGGTAACCAAAAGTGGGGGGAGGGATAGTCAAAAAATCTGGGGGGGTAAAGTTGGTCGAAAATTTGGGGGGATATATACCCCCCCAACCCCCCCCCTAGGGAAACTATGTTCTCGAGCCGAATTATTGCCCCCAGATTTTTGCCAACCCACACCTATGCTTGGGACAATGTTTTCTGGACATCTTCAATTCCACCATATCAGAGGAATGTTTTTACAATATTTTTTACTGGGGGGGCGGATGGCTGGCTTATCCCTTGGCATTTTTTATGGGGGGCTTCATGGCATATTTTCCTTTGGGGGGTACCCCCGCCCCCAAAATTTTGAGCCAATTTATATACCCCCCCCCGAGATTTTTTGACTTACCCTCCCCCAACCCTCGGCTACCCCCCAACCCCCCCAGCGATTTTTGGACCCAAACAGTTAGCTAAATTTGGGTGAAAAAGTCATTTTTTGAAAAATTTTTCTCAAATTTTGGCTTTGAATCGCTTTAAAATGATGCAAAAGCGCCTAAAACGTTAAAACAAGCCTTATTTTGATGAAAAAAGGGTGAAAAATTTCTATTTTTTGGCCATTTTTGGAAATCTCTGAGATCCAAATTCTGGGGGGGGGGGGGTTCGGGGTTGTACCCCCCCGTCACATTTCGGGGGTCGACCACCTAAGTTCCAAGATTTACCCCCTCTCCCGAGACCCAAAGTTCCAGGGAAACTATGCTTCATGGGGGGCCTCATCCAAAATGGGGGGCATTTCTTGGAAAATTTTTTCGAATTTTTGTGGGTTTTTTGCGTGAAAAACTGCATAAAATCTCTAAAAATGACTAATTTTAATTAATTTTTAGGCTAAAATAGTGAAAATTCAGTTAAAAATCCAGCGAAGACAGAAAGATTTTTGAAAATTTAGGGTAAAAATGGTAAAATTTGGCAATTTTTGGGGTTATGGGGGGATGAGGTCGGAATTTATGGGGGCTTTTCATGGGGGGGAGGTCATTGAATGGGGGGGGGGCGGCCGCCGGCCCCCCAGTCCCTAGGGATAAAACCAGATGTTAGGCCCTACTCCGAAATTGACCCCCACCCCGAAAGGTGTAACGGGGATTTGGGTTGGGGGAGGCCCCCTCCCCCCAAATTTTGGGGGCGGGCCCCCTTTTTAGACCTCCCCCAACCCCCCCCCAAGACCCCCCCAAACCTCCCCCAAAAAATTTTTTCAATTTTTATGCCAAAAATCGCATTTTCAGCTATTGCTAATGCCAAAAAACATCCAACCGTTAACTAATTTTAACATTAGACAGGGCCTTTAAACTCGAAAACTTGATTGCCAACATGTTTCTAACTCCAAAAGAGGGTCAATATTGAGTCAGAAAGTCCATAAAACTTTTGAAAACGTGTATTTCACGCAATAATGAACACTTTAAGCCATAGGTGTGGCTGGGCAAAAAATCTGGGGGGGGGGGGTTCCGACGGAGGGTGGGGGGGGTCCGCCAAATTTCCCAAAAAACCCCTAAATTTTCGATTTTTTGCCATTTTTGGCCACTTTTTGGCCAAAAATCGGGGGGGGCCTAGCTAAAGTCTGAAAAATCTGGGGGGGGGGGTCGCGAAAATTTGTCAATTTGGTGGGGGGGGGTCCCCCCCCCCCCCCCCCCCTAACACATCTATGCTTTAAGCCAAAAATTTGAACATTTTTGAAAAAGTTTGCAAAATTTACCCTAAAAATACCCCATTTTTGGCCAATTTTTCGTTGGGGGGGGCCGGGGGCCCCCAAAAAATTTTGGGGGCGGTTTGTAAAAATGGCTGGGGTGGGGGTTACCCCCCCAAACCTCCCCCCAATTACACCTATGCCCCCAAATCGCCACCTCCTGGGATTTTTGCTCCCCCCACCGGATTTTTGGGTGCCCAACTTGTTGCCCAAAATACTTTTTGCGTTTGTATATACCAGCAGAGTACGCCAAAAATACACTTTTCTGGCTTATTTCCGCAAAAATCTTACCCCACCCCGGCCCGGAGGGCCCCCCGGGGAAGCCCACCCCCGAAAAATCCCAAAAAATATTTACCGTGTTTATTGTACCAAAAATTGCATTTTTAGCTGTTTGGAATTCCAAAAACATCTAAACATGAAGTAATTTTAACATGAGACAGTTATTTTGAACTGGAAAACTCAATTGCCAACGTGTTTCTGATGTCTAAATAACGTCAATATTGAGTCAGAAAGTCCATAAAACTGTTTGACGTCTACTAAAATTCTCACATTAGCATCAATAAAATTAGGTAAACGCGGGCCAGCATTCGGATCCACGGGGGTTGGACAAATCAATCAAACAGTCGGACAAATTCGATTTGGCGGGAGGGGTAAGAAAAATTTTCAAGGAGGGGGGTCGGCAAAAATTTTGTTTTTCGTTAAAAACCGAAAAATTTTCTCTATTTTCAGCTATTTTCAGCTATTTTTAGCGATTTCGCAACATTTTGGTAATTTCTTAGAAAAACTTCGAATTTTTGGCTAAAAATTTTCAAAAATTTAGGTAGGGGTTTGAAAATTTATAGGTCGGGGGTGGGCCAAAGCCAGATTTGGGGGAGAGGGTCGGCGACCCCTCCACTGTACAACAACAACAATAATATGCAACAAAATAGTGTAACACTCTGCGTCAACAAAACTGTACAATGAAAACGGTGAACAACAAAATAGCATGTGTAATGAAGTGAGTAAGATCCGAGACACGATCTGCTCTAGGCTCTAAGCTTCTAATTACACGGAAGGTCAGCACGTCTGCTCGCAATGAAACAGACTTAAGCACCAGATCTCTGAAAGGTGGTGCTCCAAAATCAGAGATTCTCTGCTGCCAACCTTGGTTGGGGTCTTCGTCGGTGAGTTCGTTTGAGGCTCCTGATTTCCAAATGAGCAGCAAGCGGGGTCAGCACTTGCTTCTGATCAATAGCACTGGATTTGAATGACTTCTGCACTGGATCTTCGAGATAGAAATTGCCAGGAAAACTTACTGGTTTTGATTCCGTCCTGGATTCCTGTGATTAGAGGCTGAACGGCAAGCGCACCGTATTTGAAGGCAAACGCACCTTTATTTGCTTGAGAATCGACTTGACGGTAAACGCACCGTATTTGCAGGCAAACGCGCCTTTATTGCTTGTAATAAGACTCGGTAACTAACAAACGGATGATTTAATGAAAACACTACAATTACAAATAGTACAATTTGCGTGTTCAACGTAATAGTTACTACAATACCAACGGTTCAGATATAATATAATTAGATACAGTACAAATTTACTGTACCACTAGAGTTGCCAGATATTTTCCCTTTAGGTTACTATTAATATTATTCCAATTTGGAATAATATTACAAACTTTAGTTAAGTTATAGGGACAAGGTCGATGCTCTTAACGTCTTTTACACCCTTCTAGTCTACTAACTCTTTCTATCAATTGCTAAACTCAAGTTGCCTATGTGCTATGTGTTACCCTATATGTTCGTGCTTTGTTACTCTTTATACGTCCCCTCACAACTGTCAAACTAGTATCACAATAAACTAAATTACTAACTGTTAACCTAGGGTCGGCCTTTGGGTGAGCCCCCGAAAGTCGGTCACCACTTTCGCTCCGACACATAGTTCAGGGATGCTATGTGGGATTGAATTTGAGGATATCGAAACAGTTGGGAGTTTGGGCAGTCCTTCCTTACTTATCTCTAATTAATAGAAAATTAATACAGTTATACAATGAATGATCTTCTTGTCTTCGTTAGGGGACTGGGACGTCGGGTGCTTAGTTTCTGGACAGGGGGGAAACGATTTCCAGCAGGGCTACGAAA
This sequence comes from Trissonchulus latispiculum, assembly GCA_030248195.1. Taxonomy (NCBI): domain Eukaryota; kingdom Metazoa; phylum Nematoda; class Enoplea; order Enoplida; family Ironidae; genus Trissonchulus; species Trissonchulus latispiculum. Next base: position 17,624 of record JASAND010000872.1, on the reverse strand, counting down.
ACAACGGTTAAAAGGTTAGGACACATTTTAAGTGTTTTTAGAGTTGACTGCGAAATGGTGAGTATGACAAAAGTTCTGGTTCACCCAATGATCAGGTTTGAAGTGCTCGCTACGCCGTCTCTGCTCTCAATCCAACAACTTTGCCACTGCCGGTCAATGTACCTTTCTGAGGTTCCAATCTACGACTAAATCTTAAGGCTTCCACTGATTATCTGACTAGGACTGACTCCGTCCACTACTGATCCACGAGTTACTGCTTATGAATAGGTTACTGACACACAAATATCGCTCAATCGTCCAGATCCGGCAAGACAGCGTTGGCTTATCGTCCGCACCTGAATCAAATGGGTTAAAACCCATTAGTACAAGGTTACGGTGCGGGAATCGAACCCAACAACCATTACTCGTTCTTTTGCTTTCCAGGCCCAAAATCTGCATTTTGGGCCCCATTTGAGCTTGCGAGTTGACGAAATGACTAAAAATCGTTGGTTATCGCCTCTTTGACAATGTTAACCTTTTCTGGTAGTTTCTTGTCATCAAATGGGCCTTCTTGGCCACTTTTAGGTTGTAATTTGTTGAATTTGATTAAACTTGACGTACTTCTTCACTTGAGTAAAATGATTCGTTGTGTTTCTATTACTTGGACTCAATTGAGCCTGATTGACTCTACAACCGGGCGAGACAATCCTGAGAACGCCTGAAAATTCACTGCTAATGCTTTATTTGAAAATTCGCTTGCTTCTACCCTTTATTCGCACAAACCTAAAACCGCCTGGGCCGTTTTAGATTAATACCAACAATTTCTAACAGAAGTTCGCATGTTCTTTAGAGCGGACAAAATAATTAAACGTTACTTGTATTTTTGGCCTGGTTTTGGCCCAGTTTAGTTGTTTTGCCACGGGAAACAGACTTATTTCCCGTGGCCAACTGATAATCCCAAATATGAACGAAACTTGGCATTTTAAATGAGTTTCTGATGTTGGAAGATGGTCAGACGCCTATTGTTTACTACAATTAGCCTAACTACTGCCTACTTGCTTACCTAGATTACATTACTGAAACTTACGTAACGCTAGCTAAGAATTAATAACTACAGGTTATTTGATCTAAAATTCTACAATTAAACAGTCTTTCGTGCTTACATTAATTACTTGATGTGAAAATAAAGTTAGTAGGCTGCATTTTGAGTGAGTTTTCGCATATAATTAATTTCACTCAGTTTATGCCAAAAATGCAAAAACTCACTCACTCACTGTCTCAGCAGCCATTCTACGCAGTCCCTACCTACCGACCTACCGACTTACCGAACTACTTCTACATCTAAATTCCTACCTATCTAAAGCCCATAGGGGACGTCCCGAACCGCTACTCGATCCGGTCCTGACAACCCCGGCAGCCAGGCGAGTGAAAATCGCGCGTACTACCACCCTTTCACTCGGGCATGCTCTAAATTTGTTCAAAACTAATATATAAATTTGAGGATTTTTGATGAACGCAAACCCGAGTGAAAGTGGTATCATTTTGTAGAGCTCGAAAAACTGAACATTTTCTGCGCTTACAGCACTAACCAATATTAAACAGTTAATGAGAAATTATTAATTAAAGTTTTATTGAACAGTGCGCAATTTGAACAATTGCGCACGCTTAACACTTCCTGTGTTAACGTTAACTTTGTTGTGTTAACTAACGAATACGTAATTAGTGGGTACAAAAGTTACATCATTTTGTAGAGTTTGAAGAGCTGAACATTTTGCTTTTTGAATCAGATTAAACTGTCCAGCTGTTAATGAGAAAATCGCGATCAAAGTTTACCTTCACATATGCGTAATTTGCACATACAGTGTATTAGCTCAATTGCACACGTGCTGGGTTGCCAAATTGCTCCCGTATATAGGCTGGTTCGAACTAGTTCTAATCGTAGCCCGTGTAGCTCACTGGATGAGTACTGGGTTCCTTATCCGGAGGTCCTGAGTTCGAATCTCAGCACGGGTCTATTTCTTTTCGCTTAGTGTGGATCACCCTTTTGTGTTTTAAGACTGAACATTATAACCGACATAATTTAAACAATTAAAGTTACGAACCCTGAACTAATAATTATTTTAAACAAGATAATTGGTACCCTTATCCTTAACTAAAAGTACACCGATTAAACGTCTTTCTAGCTAGTAATTTACCAATATGACACAACTGGGTTTGCTTTCCTGAATTTAGAACTGACTAACCTGCTAGTCCGCTAACCGGACATTTGCTATGAAATACTTAATTGTAGCGAATTTCCTGTTGTTTTATGTATTATTCTTGATATGATTCTGGTTCGGTCAGTTCTGGATTCCATAAATGCGGCTCATCCGCCCCCTAATCGCAGGGCTACCTACACGGATGACCGGAAACCCAACAGATTTACAGACCTAATACGGGGTCCCCGTAACCCTAGGCTACAGAATCTGCTTTAAACCGCCGAATGTAGCAATATTCCTATAAAGTTTCTCACCGTATTCACTCCAAAACTAACAATTTCGCGTCAAACATTCATCTCGGTTTTTAGACAAAAGTAAATCCCTAATTATTTACGATTAGATGCCAAATTGCTACTCAATTTGGTCCAGTTCCTGCCTAATATCTGAGTATTTACGCATTCATTCTGGCGTTTCCACGACCCTTATCAAACAAAGGGAATTTGCATGGTATGCCCTCATTCACACTCACGATTACACAATTTTGCCTACCATTCACACTCTAGAAATGGGGCTAAACTTAGAACCTCATAATCCATAAGGAGCTTACCCAAGAAGCCAATTCTACGTAAATTTGAGGGTCACATTCACACAATGAACATCACAGTCATACCAACAACTACACAAACGACTAAATAGCATAATACGAATCCTAGTATTTTCCTATCTGAGCCTATCTACTCTTTGTATGCACTTTTTGTCATAGTTTGGGATTAACTGACCTTCGTACTAACCTTGAACTTTGTAAACTTTCGTAGTTTTGATAAAAATTGGGTAGTTTGGAACTTTAATAATTGTGGAAAGCTGAACGAGTAATAATTGCTCGGCAATTATTACAACAAGAACAAAACTACACACACCTTTCCGCTAAGGACAGCTTTCGTACAAGTAGATTAACTGGGGAAGTCGGCCATTCCCCTCAAAACGACTGAATAATTAATAGTTAAAACAATTCTCGGGCTTTTAATTCCTATTAGTTTTAAGTAACCGACCTACACAAGATTACACTAATAGACAAATACAGACAACAACTCTTTGCACGTGCTAGCGCCTACTTTTTAACGATTATGGCCGGCAATTCCTAATTGTCGACTGTGGGGAGAATTGTTCCTAATATAACTCAGATTTAACATGAGGTCGTAACCAAGGGACCTCCTAACTCAACTCAGGGGTGGGTACCCACTCAAAATCCCGTTATTACTAAAAGAAACCCCAAAAACGTGAAAAGGGAAAAGTGACTGGCCACGAGGGCTCGCTGGTTAAAAGGTAAAAAATACTGGCCACGAGGGCTCGCTGATTAATAGTGGAAAACGAAAAATACTGGCCACGAAGGCTCGCTGATTAAAAATGGAAAACGAAAAATACTGGCCACGAGGGCTCGCTGATCATTGATAAAGACGTAGCCAAAAGGGCTGGAATTTTGTTTAAAAATTAAGGCCCGCAGGCCACAAAGCCAAAAGTAAAAACAGGCCGAAAAAGGGCCTGCTAACAATTCCCTAAAAGCTGCGTTCCTAGTGTGTAATTCCGGCCGAGCATAGTACGCTCAAATGGCCCTTAAGCGTGCATGTGTTGCTTCGTGTTGGCTCAGATCAACCGTTTTGAAGCTAACAGTGCTTTGAGAGGTACGCAGTCATTTAAATAGCGTACGCTATCAACATTGCTGCGTACTTCAGCGTACTAGCTTCTGTTTTTAGCGTACTTCAAGCTACAATAGCGTACACTTATTTGAAAATTCACTGTCAGATTCAGGCATACAGCTAGAAGGTAGCTCTATAATACAGAAGAGATAAAAACTTTAAAGATGGAATAAGAGATTTCCTTACGTCTCACATAGACGATAATTCAAGTTTAGAAATGACAAGTCAAATTTTGACTCCAGTGACTCCAAACTTTAGTTAGTTACTATATTTAAAAATTATGAAGTTTTCATTACTAGCTAGCTTTATTGGCTTGAGTACTATTGGAAGGGGCGGGGTGGGGTACGTCCCTTTCCAGCATAGGTGTACGGGGGAGGGAACCCCTCCCCATAGGTGTGTTAGGGGGGGGGTGGGGGCATAGGTGTAATTGGGGGGGGGGTAACCCCCCCAGCCATTTTTTCAAACCCCCCCAGAAATCAGAAATTTTTCAAAATTTTTCAAAAAAGTCCAAATTTTTGGCTTCACTTGTTTATTATCGCGAGAAATACACGTTTATAACGGTTTTATGGTCTTCTACTCAATATTGACCTTATTCAGAAACATGTTGGCAATAAAGTTTTCGAGTTTAAAAACACTGTCTAAGTTAAAATTACTTAATGATTTCATGTTTGTCGGCATTAGCAATGGCTGAAAATGCGATTTTTGACATAAAAATAGAAAAAATGTTTTGGGGGAGGTTTGGGGGGGGTCGTGGGGGGGGGGGGGGTTTGGAGGGGGGGCTAACATGGGGGCCCCCCCAAAATTCCGGGGGAGGGGCCCCCAACCCAAATCCCCGTTACACCTATGGGTGGGGGGGGAGGAGACCCCTCCCCCCAAATGGAGGGGTCGCAGACCCTCCCCCCCTAAAAAATTTTTTCTACCCCTCCCCCCAAATCGGCCTTCGGCCGACCCCCCCCCCCTAAAAATTTTCAACCGCCTACCTGAATTTTTGCAAATTTTTAGCCAAAAATTCGTAAATTTTCAAAAAATTAGCGAAAAATTGCTAAAATTCGCCTTATTACCTTAAAAATCGCTATAAATAGCTGAAAATTGAGAAAAATTTTCAGTTTTTCAGCGAAAAACCGATTTTTCGCCGACCCCCCCCCTCGAAAATTTTTCTTACCCCTCCCCCCACATCGACTTTTTCTCGACCCTCCCTCCCCCTTTTTTGCCAACCCCACACCCCCACTTTTTTCGCCAGCCACACCTATGCCCCCACCCCCACTTTTTTCGCCAGCCACACCTATGCCCCTCCCCCCAACAGGAAAAGTCCCGACCCCACGCTCGAAATTTTGGCAGCAGACCCCACCCCCAAATGGCCAAATCCCACACCCCACCCACCCAAATTTGCCAGACCCTACCCTCAAAATTTTCAAAATTAGAATGAATGGAAATTTTTTGGAGAAATTCGAAATTTTTTCCAAAAACTCCATTTTTTTAGACTGAATGACCAAAAATGGTAAAATATTGTTGATTTATTAGTTGCAGATATCATCGTAATTTTCGCAAAATTGCTTGTTTTTAGTATATAAATTTCTGGATGATTTCTCCATCCAATTCGATTTTTTCCGGACCCCACCCCACCTCAAACCGGCTGATTCCACCCACCTTAATTTCGGCTACCCCCTCCACCAACTTTTTCTCAAGGAACACACCTATGCTTTCCAGTCAGTCAGTATAGGTGTAATTGGCGGAGGTTAGCCATTTTTCCAAATCATCCCCAAAAATTTTTGAGGCCCCCAAATTGGGGGGGGGTCTCACAGGGGATAAACTGTAGCCTGGTACACCTATGGGGGGCGGGCCCGACCCGACCCAACCTTTTTTTGGGAAATCAAAGTTTTTGGCAAAATTTTAGTAAATTTTAACTTCATTTTCCAAAAAAATTCACAAATTTTAGTAAAAATTTATCGACTGTTAGCAAAAATTTACCGAATTTTTATAATTAAAATTAATCCATGGTTGGATGTTTTTTGGCATTAGCAATGGCTGAAAATGCGATTTTTGTCATAAAAATAGGAAAAACTTTTTTGGGGGAGAGGTTTGGAGGGCGGGGTTTTCTAACTTGCTGCAATTTATATATTTATGTAGCCTTTGAAACGTGCTGCGGTTGCCTCAAATTTGTTGTTGAGCCTGAGCGCCCCTTCCCGTTAAACAAAACAGAACCCCTCTCTACTTTTCATGTAATGATGTTGTTCTGTTTAGGTATATACGCGTGAATGGATATGTAAATGTCCTTGATTTTAAACTCGTCCGTATGCAATTTGTGTTTTTTCGACTGAAAGGTGACTATCAAAAACCTTGTAAGTCGAAAAAGCCGTATTGCTTACCTTCCTTCCTTCACGAGAATTTGAGAAATGTTTGAGCCGAAAATATGGAATTGCTGAATCACCATCTGGACAACTCTGCTGGGTATGTATGCGTAGTATATATGTATTATTCTGTCGTTTCTATTTATATGCACACGTACACAGTGGCGGCGCCAGGGCCCCCTTTGCGATTTCGCCCCTCCCTTGAAAAATTTTCAATTAAGCAATTTCATGCATAGTTTGAGTGTTTTAAATAATTTTCTAAAAAATCGGCTAATTTTTGCTAAAACTCGAAAAATTTTACTAAAATTTGAGAAATTTTTCTGAACATGAAGGTAAAATGTGCTAAAATGTGGCAAAAATTTTGGATTTGCCAAAAAAGTCGCCGGAGTTTTGGGTCGCCTCGCCCCCCCCCCTTCAAAAAATCCTGGCTCCGCTGCTGCACGTACATCATATAGTGATTGGCACTGGATATCCGGATAATTTTTATATTCGGATAATTTCCGATTCGAGAAAGATATCCGGATATCCGTTTACTTTTCAAATAAAATAATGAAAAATTAGCGATTTTTTGACAAAAATTTCAAAAATTTCAAATTATTTTTCAAAAATTTCTCTGAAAATATATTTAAACCAAGGTTGAGGCTTGGTTGCATGATAGAAATTCACAGCGTACCGAAAAATTGAAACTAACACAAAATCAAAAAATTTCTTGAAGTTAAGTTTGGAATAGGCGGATAACCGGATATCCGTTAATGCAAAATAGGCGGATATCCGGACATAAAAAATATTCTGTGCCCATCACTACCAATTATGTTATGCTAAATTAAAATTATAAAAAGCTGCATAAAGCAGACTTACCCAACTGATGTGAATCCGTGTACATACAGTTGTCTCGAGGTGCAAATAATCTGTTGTCGACTCAGGTATGGAACATTTTGCATTTTGACAGTCGAAGAGCGCACAAGTGGTCTTGAGTCTGACCGATCAATATAACGTGTACGTAATTGATACGTAACCGGTGCAGAACTCAATACGTCAATTGAGCACTAGTTATATGTATATATATATATATATACGTATATAATATTGCATAGTATATACATCACACAAATGTGTGGGTGGTATATATACGTAAAAACAATTCATAATAACGAAGACCCAATGTTTGATCTTCACAGCAGTGTACGTTGCAGCTGAAATACGAACAGACGGATGTACATATATATACAAGTAAAAAATTCATTCATTCATTCCACGAAGGCGAGAAATTTTTAAAAAAGTTAGTATACTTTCAAATGAGAATTTTCAATAAATTAGAACGGCGTTTTATTGAAAAATTAAGCCAAATAGCGTGGACTCCTAAATTTTTTAGTAGGTTTAATGGTGTCATAGGTTTAATTAATCTAACATAATTATAAGTCCAAAATAGGGCTGCGTTAGGAAGCTCATAAATGTTGGGGAGGGGTAGCCCTCCCAACCCAAATCTCTGTTACATCTATGGTCGTGGAAGCATAGGTGTAATTGGGGTGCACCCCAGCCACCCCCAAACATTTTGAGCCAAAGGCCGTAGTCTCGCCGAAGGCGCGAAGAATTGGCCAAAATTTGGGTGTTGTTAAGGTAAATTTTGCAAAATTTTTCCAAAATGTCCAAATTCTTGGCTTATATAAGTCCAAATTTTAAATAATTTTTCCGGCTTCGCCTGATTCTTAACTAAATTTTCGCTATTTTAGCTTAAAAACACATAAAATTAGTAATCAAGGGGGGCCATGAAGCCCCCTCCCATACAAAATTGCCAAGGAATAAGCCAGTACGTACCGTGTTCATTATTGCGAGAACCGAGAAATATATACACATTTTTAACAGCATAGGTGTACTTGGGGGTTGGGGGGGGTGGGGCGGGGGGACCCCTCCCCCCAAATGGACAAGTCCCGACCCCACCCTCAAAATTTGTGAGGCTACCCCCACCCCCAAATGGCCAAATCCCAGACCCCACCCACCCAAATTGGCCAGACCCCATCCTCGAAATTTCCAAAATTTTACCTCAAAACTAGAAAAATTGCAACTTTTTCGAAAAACTGACGCAAAATGTTCAATTATTGCTGATTTTTAGTTGTAAATATTGCATTTTTAGCAAAATCGCTACATTTTCTGCAAAATCGCTATCGCTGCAACAAAATTCGATTTTCCGGACCCCACCCCAAGCCCACCCAGATTCGCCAGACCCCACCCTCGAAATTTCCAAAATTTTACCTCAAAACTAAAAAATTCAAAATTTTTTGCAAAAATTGCAATTTTTCGAAAAACTGACGCAAAATGTTCAATTATTGCTGATTTTTAGTTGTAAATGTTGCATTTTTCGCAAAAGCGCTATCGCTGCAACAAAATTCGATTTTCCGGACCCCACCCCACCATAGGTGTGGCTGGGCAAAAAATCTGGGGGGGTTCCCGACGGAGGGTGGGGGGCCCCCTAATTTTTCGATTTTATGCCATTTTTGACCACTTTTTGGCCAAAAATCTGGGGGGGGGGGGTAGCAAAAATCCGAAAAGCTGGGGGGGGTCGCCAAAATTTGTCATTTTGGTGGGGGGGTCCCCCCCATCCCCCCCCTAACACATCTATGCACCCCACCCTCGAAATTTCCAAAACTTTACCTCAAAACTAAAAAATTCAAAATTTTTTGCAAAACTTGTAATTTTTTCGAAAAACTGACGCAAAATGTTGAATTATTGCTGATTTTTAGTTGTAAATATTGCATTTTTAGCAAAATCGCTACTTTTTTCGCAAAATCGCTATCGCTACAAAAAAAATTAGGTTTTCCGGACCCCGCCCCACCCAAAATCGGCGACCCCACTCACTCTAATTTCGGCTATCCGTACTCCTCCAGAGCTTATTTTGCAGTTAGAAACATGTTGGCAATCAAGTTTTCGAGTTTAAAAATTGAAACCCCTGTCTATATAATGTTAAAATTACTTCATGGAAGGATGTTCTTTGGCATTACGAATGGCTGAAGAAATTTTGACATAAAAATAGGATAAACTTTTGGGTGCGGTTCTGGGGGGGGGTTGGAGGGTACCCCCATCACATTTCGGAGGTTGGCCAAGATTTTCCCCTCCCAAGACCCAAAGTCCCAGGGAAACTATGGGTGGGGCATACCTATAGGTGTAATTGGGGGGTAACCCCCCAGCCTTTTCCCCAAACCCCCCCAGAAATGCTTGGAGCCCCCCCCCCCCACTGGGGCCGAAGGCGCGTAAATTGGCCAAACATTGGGCATTTTTAGGGTAAATTTTGCAAAATTTTTCAAAAAAGTACAAATTTTTGGCGTAACGTGTTTATTATCGCGAGAGAGAAATACACGTTTATAGCGATTTTACGGACTTCTAAACTCAATATTGACCTTATTCTGGACTCAGAAACATGTTGGCAATCAAGTTTCATGTCAAAATTACTTCATGATTTCATGTTCTTCGGCATTAGCAATGGCTGAAAATGTGATTTTTGGCATAAAAATTGAAATTTTTGGGGGGAGTTTGGGGGGGTCGTGGGGGGGTCTAAAAAGGGGGCCCCCCAAAATTGCGGGAGAGGGGACCCCCCACCCCAAATCCCCGCTACACCTATCGGGTGAGGGAGGTCTAAAAATGGAACCCGCCCCCAAAATTCCGGGGGAGGGTGTCCCCAACCCAAATCCCCGTTACCCCTATGCCCATAGGTGTGGCTGGGCAAAAAATAGGGTGGGGGGGGGGTTGACGGAGGTTTGGGGGGTCGCAAGAATTGCCAAAAACCCATATAGTTTCTATTGCGGTGGCATTTTGGTTTGGTCCCTTTTCGGCTAAAATCGGAGGGGGCGTGGGTAGCAAAATCCTGGGGGTCACGAAAGTTTGTCGTTTTGACGGGGGTTTTTCCTTCCCCCCCCACGAACCCATTCACACACACATTACCCACCCCGCCCGCATATTTCTAATCTGTGTAACTGGAATACGCATTCTAAAATGTGTAGCGTAAATACGCAAGCGCTTAGAAAGTGTGTGCTTGGAATACGCAGCATACTTTAGTGAGCCACTGTATATGCTATTATATTCTTCATATAAATTACGTGACAAAGCCATTATATACGATTATATGGTGCATATATATACGTCATAAACGTGATAGGGTGGAAATATAGGAAATATTTCTACACGACATAATAGCATTGATAGTCTTTATTCCTACATAGAATAATATTGGGAAAATGATTAGAGATGTAAACTCAAGTGCTTTGCAATTTAGTAAATTTTATTCAATCGAAGGAGAGGCGCTTAATTGTTTATACTACATATTACTTGAGTTTTGACTAATTACTTAGATTATGGAATTTAAATTTTGCAGAATTATTACTAAATCATAGGAAACATATTGAGATGATGGTTTCGTTATTTTTTCGCTAATTTCCTCAAAACACGACTAATTTAGCTCAAATTTTGCAAAGATGCATCAAAAGACATTTCGGATTCACAGGTAATAAAATTTTGAATTTTTAAAAATTTTAAAATCTGAAGTCCTTCAGCGATAAGAACCCATATTTTTCGTTTCTATGTTGCTGAAAACTTGCTAATAAGAGTTTTGGAGACCGCAAAACACAAATATGGTGCGCTTTTGTATTTACAACTCTTATTACCATGTTTCAAACTTCCGTTTGTACTAAATTAACAAAGAGCTGAATAGAAGATAGACTTTGATTCGTGTTTGACAAGCCATAAAAACCCAAAACTCAGAGATAAAAAATTTCGTCACCTCCTTGGTTTGTTATTAGAAAACTTCTTTTTAAATGTATGCGAATGTCTTTATACAAAATTTGAGTCAACTCGCTCATGTTTTGTGAAAATAAGGGAAAATTTTAAAATTATCATTTTTATCAAAAATTTAGCAGGTTTTGAAGTTTAACTTGATCCCACCTGACCAATATGGTTAGCACTCAGTTATTCAATTCAATAAAGTTTAAAATTCAAGAAATTAAGTAATGATTGAAAAGTCAAATTTATGTAGCTACTAAACAATTAAATGCCTCCCCTTCGATTAAATAAAATTTACTGTTTCTGTAACACTTGAGTTTACCTCACGAAATCTTTTTCCAATATTGTTTTAAGTATAAAGACTATCATTATGCCGTGCAGAAATATTTCGTATATTTCTCCACTATCACATTTATGACGTATATATGCACCATATAATCGTATATAATGGGTTTGTCACGTATTTATATGAAGCATTAATAGCATTTGAAGTTTGCTGCGTATTCCAAGCACACGCTTTCTAAGCGCTTGCGTATTTACGCTACGCAGTTTAGAATGCGTATTCCAGTTACACAGATTAGAAATATGCACCCCGCCCCCCGCCTTACACCTATGACCCAACCACCAAATCTCCCCCGTTGACGATGCCAGCTTAGCTAGGGACAAGCTTTACTTCCTGAACCTAGCAGTGCGTATCCAACTCTGCGTACGCTAGAACCGGTTGAAGTACGCTAAAAATAACCTATCGTACGCAAAAGTACGCAGCAGTGTCCATAGCGTACGTTAAATTTTGATCTGCGTACTCTTATGCACACTGCTTAGTTCAGACGCATTCAGACCATCCCCTCTGACCTGTGTGGGCCAGAGGAGGTCCTAACTCGAGTGCTATGGGGCTAAATGCGTTGGGGATTCTCCGGCCAAAACGCTGGCACACCAGGAGAACGCATTTTAAAGGGGGGATACACGACCTCTCTCGGTCGGAGCTGAAGCAACACTGATGGAAATTTTGAATTTTCAGTGAGCTGACAGGGGTCTGACAGCTCACTGACCCTACGACTGTTGCCGGCACTTCATTGAGGAAAGCAGGATTTCCAGACTTTTCTGGAAATCCTCTTTGTAAACGCAGACCCGACGTGAGCTGTTTGCTCGCCTGGCCCACCGGGATGGAGATTTATGGGGGGTCTGGAGTTATGACCCTCCAACTGACCCCTTATTTGATGGATTTCCCAAGCTGAATTTCCAGAAACTTTCCAGACTTTTTGGTTAACATGTAGAGATAACCAAAGGGGAAATTTGCTACTTAAAAGATTAATCTCCTTGAATTAGAAAATGAAATAGTACGAAATAAAGGCCTCTCGGGGCCCATTATGAAAAAATAAATATTAATTGCCGCTTTGGCCGTAATATTTTGTAAATTTTGTTTTTATTATTTTCAGGCACTCCCTTGTTTCCAAGCCCCTTTCTCTTCCTTTTGGGCGTGACCTTTCCGCCGAGAACAAGGGAGGCCGCTCGTTAATCCTAACAACAATTGCTTTCCCTCACTGGAACTGGAAGTCTCTACCTAAGGACACAGGAGGGCAATTTGTTGCGCAAAAACTAGTGCATACAAGGAACTACGTAATTGTTTAGGAAATAAAAACTATATATTAATGTTCTACGTACAAAGCTACCTAAGTACATTTAATTTAATCTTATTTTATTAACTTGGGAGAGGGTTATGCCCCCTCCGAACCTATTTTCACGCCTAAGGTGTGTACTAACTCTTCTCTGCAAGGCAAGTCTTTGCTGGGTGAGGGCCAACAGAAGCCCAAGAATGAATAGGAGAATGAATGAACGTAACAACACGTGATTGTTACGTTCTGTTACAAAGTTCACGTAAGGCCAATATTAGGTAATTAAAATGTAATCTCCCAAAACTTTTTTGGCCTATATCTTTCTCGTTATTGGGAGTTAAAAGACCGGGTTTGGCTTTTTAGAATCAGGAAAAAATTGCCTTTCAGATGAGCCTAAGTTGTATTTTCACCAAAAATCTTCAAAATTCATTAATTATTACCAAATCACGGCTAATTAGACCTAGCTTATCTGAGCAACAGATTTTAAAGAGTAACAGCAACAACAATTCCACTTTAGGTTACGATCCATGGTTTTATGAGTTTTCTTAACTTTTTGAGCCTATAATTCATCCATAACATTACACATGCAATGACACCACTGTACACAACAATAATACTGTACAACGAAACACTGTACAGCAAACTGTGCATACAACAAGGATACTGTACAACCAAATCACTGTATAATGTGAATACTGTACAACAAACGATGCATTTCAAGCATGCAATAAATCCACGAGTCAAATTAACTGTAAACAATGCAGGCATTCCCGAAGTAACTGGGCAATTTTGTGTTTCGAGCACTGTCGTTTGTACCTCATTTGCATGCCGCTGTGAACCGTACAGCACGGCAGTCCTTCAACATCGTGCATGTGAGCCCGTAAATTCATGTCCTCAGTTGAGTCATAAATGTCAGTCTTTAGGTTATTACATAAAATAGACTGGTACATGTCTTTCATTAGAGGCGCCTCTTTGGTAATTATGATGTCCACATTATTTCGTCGCAGAAATTCACAAACACGGTCCATGACCTCCCATTTCGCAGGCAGAGTTGTAGCGTCGTTCCACTCGAGTCCGTTCTCCGACCCGGCCAAGCTGAAATGTGCCTGTTGACGAGGAGATAACTGATCAAATGGGATCGGATCACGGACGTGATAGGTTTCCTCAGTGAAATTCCCACAAGGAAACAGCACCGCCACTGTAATTTCCATCATGACATTGCCGATCTTATGAATTCCATCATATGTCACCATAGGTTAACGCCCGCTATGTCCAGGCCCCCCCAACCCGGACAAGGTACAAGCCCTACCGCCGTCGGGGACAAGGGTTAACGAAAACATAGCCAAGGTGTAAGCAAAAATAGCCGGAACAAATTAGTTTCTACACTAAAATTTCAAAACATTTTCGGCTCCGCCGTGGAATTTTTTAGCTAAAATGGTTAATTTTTCGCAAAATCAGGCAAAATTTTGAAGTTTTCTGAAAATTGAAGATTGAGGGCATACGAACACCTGCTCACCCTAACGGTTAGGATCCCCACTGTGAAATATCTGCTCTTTCTAAAACTGATACGTTACGATCCCTGCTGTGAAACACCTGTAGGGCGTTTCACAAAGGGCTCCTAAATCTAGCTCCTAAGTCCCTCCTATCTTATCTCTTATGAGCAGTTTACGAGCAATTTATGAGCGGCTCCTAAACTGTTTCACAAAGCTCCTCTTAAACTGCTCCTAGACATTCGCTCATAACCCCCTCTTAGAGCCTTTCTCTTAACTTTCTAAGCGCTTTCACGCCGGGAACTTATGAGGTGTGCTGAAAAAGTTAAGAGACCTCCAAGTTAAAATGCCTTTATATTATTTTCAACTACAAAAGATGATAGGAAATAGAACATTTACGTGGCACAGTCTCACATTAAAGGCAAGGATAAAATGAGCTTGTTTCTTATTTTTTGACGAAAGTAATGACGAAATTCCAAATATTTACTATTATATATTTTTATTATATATTCAGCAGTAGAAGCTCATAAAACGAGTGACAAGCTTTTACAGAACTTTCCTGGAGGAATACAATACATCGCACCGCTGTCTTGGCTTAATACTTGAACAATTAGCACTTGAGAGTGCGTTATGAGCCCGATATTGGGCTCCTAATTTTAAGAGCCATTTTAAGAGGTCTCTTAGTTTAGGAGCTCTTCGTGAAACACCATTCTCCTAACTTTCCTCATAAGTATTAAATTTAAGAGCTCTTAACGCTATGAGCCCTTTGTGAAACGCCCCACTGCTCTTTCCAAAGAATCCTAGGATCCTTACTGTGAAGTGGCTGCCACTGAAGATTAGTTTGCAGGTTTTGAGCCTAGAGGATTTAAGCTTAGCGGTTTCGAGGTAAGAGCTTTTGGTAGTTGGAGGTTTTGATGTCAGAGGTTGTGAGTTTAGGGGTTTCGATGTTAGAGGTTTCGATGTCAGAGGTTGTGAGCTTAGAGGTTTTGAGGTAAGAGGGAGCTCATTACTTGCTCTGAGTTACTCAGTCATTCTCCGAGTTTGCGTTTTATCTCCAGTTTGCTTCAGGATTATGGCCAACAACTTAAATCAGCATACAGTGAATAGACCAACAGAATTCAACCCAACGAACAACCGCTCAGAACAAACGAACCAATCCAACCAATAGATAACAACCCAACTGACAACAACTCAGAACAATCAACCATAGAAAACCAATAAAACACAATACAACTAACTACTACGAAACGACCGAAGTCAAAACAATGGGCACTACGGAACCGTTCCTTGCCATCGAGTTTAGAGAGTAGCTCTTGACTTGTTCCTTATGTGGTCCGCATATGCTCATACCTTGCTCTTGCTTGCTCCTGACTTGCTCAAAGCATGCTCCCGACTTGCTCATAGCATGTCCTGGCTTGCTCTTGGCTGGCTCAAGATTACACATTGAGCGCTCCTGGCAGAATTAGAGTTTGAGTTTTGTTGATTCTATTGAGTCATGGTGAATAGCCAGCACCGTCTGCAGGTCAAGGTATAACTCAGGCCAGATATTGGCCTTTTGGTTTTCGCTGGTTTTCATCGTTGGTTTTCTGTTTCGCTCTCTGTGGTTGTTTGTGTTGTTGTAGTTGTTGCTTCTCGTCACTTGTTGTTAGGTTCTTTGGTTTGAGTCAGACTTTTTGAGGTAAGAGGGAGCTCTTGACTTACTCCGAGATACTCCGACATTCTCCCAGTTGGCTTTTTAGCTCCAAGAATACACTGGACGAATCAACATAATTCAACCTAAAGAACAACAACTCAGAACAAGCCAACCAGACAAGCTAACAAAAAAAGAAGACAACAAACAACAAGTCAGAACAATCTAACCAAATAAACCAGCAGGAAACGAGACAACTACTGAACAAACCGAATACCAAACTATGGTCACCACCACCCCTTCGGTCCCCTCCGTTCCCCTCCATTTTAAGGTTTTCCTCTTAAAAATTCGAATTTTTAACGTTTTTGCCATTATGTAAAAATTAAAATTTTTTAAGGTTTTTCCTTTTTTAAAAAATCGCTAAAATTTGTTAAAAAACGGCCAATTTTCAGTGAAAATCGCTGGGGGTCTCCCTTTTTTGCTTTCTGGCGGGGGTCTGCCCTTTTTTCCTTTTCGTGGGGTCTCCCGTTTTTTTCGTCTGGGGTTGCCCCCCCCTCCCCCCGTTATCCTATGGTCACCACCAAACTATTGCTTGCCCTCGAGTTCAGAGGGCCCAGAGTAGCTCTTGGCTTACTCCTTAAGTGTCCGCATCTGCTCTTACCTAGCTCAGTTCTTGTTCCTAGTCTGCTCTTCACGTGCTCCTAGTCTGCTTTTCAGATGCTCCTAGTCTGCTCTTCACGTGTTCCTTGTCTGCTTCTCAGGTACTCCTAGTCTGCTCTTCACGTGCTCCTAGTCTGCTTCTCAGGTGCTCCTTGTCTGCTCTTCACGTGCTCCTAGCCTGCTCTTCACGTGCTCCTAGTCTGCTTTTCAGGTGCTCCTAGTCTGCTCTTCACGTGCTCCTAGTCTGCTGTAGTTGTTGTTTGTCATTTGTTGGTTGGTTCACTTGTTTGAATCAGAGTTTGACTTAAACTGCATTCTGGCTGTGCTCCTAATTCGCTCCTAGTTTGCTCTTGCATGCTCCTAGCATGCTCCGACTTTCTAAGAGCATGCTCCTGAATCGCTCTTGACTCCTTCCAGGATTACGCATTGAGTATTCCTAGAAGAGTTAGAGTTTAAGGGGTTCCGATTATGATGGTTTAGGTCTTGGGGTTTGTAATCGTGAGGTTTGGGTCCTGGTGTTGAGCTTAGAGGTTTTAAGGTAAGACGTTGTGAGCTTGGAGGTTTTGAGGTAGGAGATTTCAGATGTTGAAGTTTCTGACGTAGATTTGGAGTTATGAGGTTTTGAGGTCTTGAGGATTCCAGGGGCCTTTTCGCGAATGGGTTAAACGAGTTAAAATTAATTCGATCCTTTTGGCGAATGGGTTAAACGAGTTAAATTTACCTGCCTGAAGTTAGCAGTTCCAAATAATGAGTCAGAGCTAAAACCAATTGAGTCAGCTAACCTATGCTAAAAGGTCAATGAGCCACCGTTTATTTCGATTGAGTCAGTTGTTTTTCGTTTTCAATTAAAAAGAATATCTTGGAACTGCTAACTACAGGTTTACAGTACCACTTTTGAGTCATGAGCTAGTCTTGTTCCATAGATTAGATGTAACGGGTTTTGCTTGGCGGGGGCGTGGGGGGCCCGGTCCGGGCCCCTTTTTGGACCTCCCCCAAAACATTTTTCCGTTTTTTCTGCTAAAATTGCATTAAGCAGTTTCTGGACATAGGGGTGTTAGGGGGGCTTGAGGCTCCTCTCCCCAAATGGACAGTCCTCGTCCCACGGCCACGACCTACCCCCCCCCCCCCCTGCAAAAAAACCGTTAAAAACGTATTGCTCGCAATAATAAGCACTTTGGGCCGACCAGGAATTTTTTCTAAATTTATGCAAAATTTGACCTAAACATACCAGTGCACTGTTCATGT
>JASAND010000871.1:0-74581 GCA_030248195.1 Trissonchulus latispiculum | reverse complement strand
ATCTTGCATACAAATGTTGTTGGGCATGAGGAATTCAGTGGTGGTGTAACTTTGGTGATCCAACCCATGGCTGGCCAGATCTGGTTCAACTGGTTCAATGTTGAACCAGTTCCTGGTTCAAGCTACTGGAGATAGCTGAAAGGCTGAAATCTTGCATACAAAGGTTGTTGGGCATGGGGAATTCAGTGGTGGTGTAACTTTGCTGATCCAAACCATGGCTGGCCAGATCTGGTTCAACTGGTTCAAAGTTGAACCAGTTCCTGGTTCAAGCTACTGGAAATAGTTGGAAGGCTGAAATCTTGCATACAAAGGTTGTTGGGCATGGGGAATTCAGTGGTGGTGTAACTTTGCTGATCTGACCCATGGCTGGCCAGATCTGGTTCTACTGGTTCAAAGTTGAACCAGGTCCTGGTTCAAGCAACTGGAGATAGCTAGAAGGCTGAAATCTTGCATACAAAGGTTATTGGGCATGGGGAATTCACTAGTGGTGTTACTTTTCTGATCTGACCCATGGCTGGCCAGATCTGGTTCAACTGGTTCAAAGTTGAACCAGTTCCTGGTTCAAGCTACTGGAGATAGCTGAAAGGCTGAAATTTTGCATGCAAAGCTTACATATTGGGTATGGGGAATTCACTGGTGGAATTTGTGATTGCTACTGCCACAGTTATGGTAGCGTTCCCAAAAACTAGACTGAGGACAAGTATGAAAAATGCTCCTTGCAGTCGCATGAAAAAGTTAATATGAGCTATGATGGTCAACATTTAAATGTGTCAAGGACAAGATTTAAAATGTTTAATATGAGCCAACATCTAAATAAGTAGAGGACAAGATGTAAACGGTTAATATGAGCCGCTACGTTTCTCTTGGGCTCATATTGACGCGACTAAAATGGCAAACATATACAGTTTACGGTTGGCATATACGCATCAGTGTTTATAAACGATTTGATTGGCTTGGGAATATTGAATTAATGTGATGATTGCGATGATAACTTCAAATGTGATTTCTCAAGATTTCACAACATGTGTAAGTTCCACATTTTCGTTTCTTCATTAGATTGGACTTCGGTTTCGTTTTGTTGACTTTATGTGGTGGCCTTAAATGTGTACTTGGATGTAGCGGTGGAGAAGAAAACATTCACGTACAGCTTTGCAAAATTAATGTTTATGCGTCGTTATTCATGCAAGCCATTTCAGTGTTGGATTAAAAGTAAGCAAAAGCTAAATGAGCGTCAATATGCGTTACTAACATAGGTTGTTGGATGTTGATTTGTTATTTTGCCGTGAATGTGCACCTGCTTATAAGCAATTTTGGAGTTTGAACAAATGAAGCTTTCATTTGTTCTTATAATACTACCATGGCTCCTAATCGACACCAAGACAAAATAGGATGCGTGGTATGTATCCCTATGATGTTTACTATATGAGCCCAAGAGAAACGTAGCGGCTCATATTAGCCGTTTACATATTGTCCTCTACTTATTTAGATGTTGGCTCATATTAAACATTTTAAATCTTGTCCTTGACACATTTAAATGTTGACCATCATAGCTCATATTAACTTTTTCATGCGACTGCAAGGAGCATTTTTCATACTTGTATATACATGATGATTAAATGTTATTATTTTCTGATTATTTTTGTCAATCCCTTGAACTAGCTGCTACCAGTGTGAAGGGATTCCACAGTAAACCTTTTTATTTGATTTTTTATTTTTTATTTTTATTTATTTTATTTTGCTGTAAAGCGTTGATTAAAGAGCATTTTCTGGTAAATTAATTTTCCGCGTACAAAGCACGGTAGGGTAGACCGATTAGGTCAGGTAAAATGACGTCAACGTAAAGTTTAGTTCCTTTATTCTGTCTTTGAGGAGTTTTTTATGTGAAAACATCCAATTGGCCTTTATTGTGCTCAAAATCTTTGTCCTCCGGAAAAGTTCTATGCAGACTTGTCATACAACTCGTGTGTGTCGTTTTGAGTTCACTATGGAATAGTTTTTACATCTGGAGAGCAAATTTGTAATTTGTATTTTTTCGATGATAACTATTGCGAACTGTGTTTCATTCTTTTTATAGGACGGTGTGCCAGAATGTATTCGTGATTTGCGGGCTGCGGGTCTCCGGGTTTGGGTGCTCACAGGGGATAAGATTGAGACAGCTGTCAACATTGCTCATGCTTGCCATCTCTTCAGCAGTACGATGGATATCATACAACTCAGTGCTCGCAGTGAGGTATGTAATATTGGCAGAGTATATAAAGAGTATGTTGCCTTTTTATCTTGTCAGTTATCGAAGTTTGACGCAAGGGAATTCTACAAAACGCAGCAAGCCTTTTGCAACCAAATTTCAGCTTTAAAATAAGAGAGCCAACACTGAACAAAAACATTGGGTTCAACCATGGGAATTTCTCAGAAGCATTTTGATGGAGACTGTGCTACTCCTACACCCTTTGCTGATACGCACCACTAACTCCTATCTGCCTTGCTTTTTATATGACAAGCAGCTGACACCCTTCATAATATTTTTTGAATAAAAGTCTTAGAAATTAATTTTGTTAACCGGTTAACTGTGGCGAATTAAACGGTGCAAATCTCAGAGTTTTTTCGATTTCGATGGCTTCATGCATTGGGGAAAGAAACAGATCTTGAATAATACGAAAGAAGGAGTCACTTCAAGCTTTCAGTTGAGTGTACAGTCATGGTCTGAATTTACTCCTTCCACCTTTATTAGGGGGGCAGAAACTAATTTTCGAGTTTAACACTGAACCATGCCGGTTTTCGGTTGTTAATCTGCTGGAATGTGAGGAAACATGTACATTTACCTACAGTTTTGTACTGTGTACTTTTTCGATAATTTTTATTATTGTTCCTTATGGTTCCCAGTAATCTTTTACTACTTTAATTAGTTTTAATTATTTTTTTGTAGGAGGACAGTGCCACTCTAATCGAATCTCATCTTGATCGAATCGACGGGAGCAGTCGTCAGAGCGACACGTCCATGGACAGTCCGCCCCTGATGAGTAGAGTCAGTCGGGGTCTGGTCGTGGACGGTCGCACCCTGGCCTACTGTCTTCATCCCAATGTGGAAGATGCCTTCCTGAAACTGTTACAGTGCTGTTCCGCTGTGCTCTGTTGCAGGGCTACACCCCTACAGAAGGTTTGACTTGACTTGATTGGTGCTCAAATTCAAAACATTCAGAAATTCGCAAAACTGACTTCTATCCTACATGTATCCTATCTATCACTGTCGTTTAAAACTATTGTCTTTGCACTTGCAGCTGACTTTAGATATTTTGGCTTTGGGAAAGTATTAGGAAATCTTTCAACTGTGGAAAACGAGAAAACTTTTCAGCTATTTCTTTTTATCGATATCAAAAATGTTTGCCTTTGCTAATATATAGGACATTATAAATAGTTTGGATATTCTTGATGTTTGTTGACTAATACTTAGGCTAATCTGCGCATCTGATGTTCCTTTTGTTTTTCATCTTTGAGCTGTATTACGTTATGTACATATGAGCATTGTTTGTTTGGATTTTGTAGGCTTCTGTTGTAAAGCTGGTAAAAGAAAAGCTGGGAGCTATAACCCTTGCCATTGGTAAGTATATATTTATATATATTGAAAAGAGGTTTTCTGTTTTTTTCTATTGAGGATAGTGGGAATTCAGACAGAAATAGGTTCATCATGGTATTTCACAGTATTTTGCACTAGGTAATAAAATTATGCTCAAGCTATAGGTAACTGTTCAGATTATTTTCGTCTTCTGAACAGCTCGTGAAATAAACGTGCTGTCAGTTTGCGTGGCTGAGGCTTCGCATTCTGTTTCGTCAAATTCTTTTTTTCTATTTTTATGTGCTTCTGCCTTTATTTTAGGTGATGGTGCGAATGATGTTGGTATGATTCAGGTAGCGGACATCGGCGTCGGTATCAGCGGCCAGGAAGGGATGCAGGCCGTCATGAGTTCTGACTATGCCATTGCTCGATTCCGGTTTCTGAAACGTCTGCTCCTGGTCCATGGCCACTGGTGTTATCATCGTTTGGCCCGAATGGTTTTGTACTTTTTCTACAAGAATGCGGTACGTATATTTATACAATATTAAACGTTTGCAGTTGCAAGATACTCTTAAAATGTAGAATTTAATGAAATGGTGTTTTTGCTCTAATTCGTGTTGGACTCCTTAGTTATTGTTTGCATCATTTTGTCAGAAACGTTTCGTCAGCCAGTGATAGATTTTAGTGTCCTTGCTGTTATACTTGGATCGGTCAAAACTTTTCTACAGCTCATTCTTTGTTCTTTTTAGGTGTTTGTGTTTGTCCTATTTTGGTATCAAGCCTTCAACGGCTGGTCTGCCCAGGTCATGATGGACCCTCTCTATCTCATGCTGTATAATTTGGCCTTCACCTCGCTGCCTCCCTTTGTGTTTGCTGTCTTGGATCAAGACGCTTCGGATCGCCTTCTCACGGATCAACCTTCCCTCTATGAGCAGGGCATGGACAATGTTGTAAGTACATAATAAGCAGCAAGCAAAGTCGATAAAGTTTAGCTCAAATATAGGGGGAATATGAACTGTTAAAACGTCAGAAAGAAATAATGAAAAACGCCTGCCTGCAGTCACTAAGGCCGAAGCCTTAGTCCGAACAGGAGAGAGCCCGCCCATAGGCTCTCTCCTGTTCGGACTAAGGCTTCGGCCTTAGTGACTGCAGGCAGGCGTTTTTCATTATTTCTTTCTGATTAATGCCTTGTATCCTTCGTGGATCCGCCTGCTGGCCCTCGTTTACCTCATTTTCTTTCTGTTAAGACGTCGTTAGAGCTGTCATGCCAAGCTGATTCTTCTTCCTTAGCGGCCGGCGGAGCTTATCCATATGAGGAGCCTCCACCTCCGCAACCAGCTCGCGTTTTCGCAAGTCAGTAAGGCAACAGGAGAGGTACACTCGCTCGGCAGCATAATTTAATGACAAGAGGTATCCAGCTCCTGCATGACTGGAATATAAGAACAGATAGGTGAAGGACTAGCCATGCCAAACTTATTCATTGATTCTGTTGGCTGTTTTAGGTTTGCCCAGTTATTAATCGAAAATGTAATGGAGAGGGCTCCATTTGTATTAAGGTTGTGATATTGACTAGAGGTTATCTTTATGTACTCCGTAGTCATTTTGTCAGTCATTGTGGTAGTATGTACAAAATTAATTAATCCTAGCAAAAATGTATGAAAAGTGTCGTTTTATCATATTTAGCTCTATCGAACTTATTCCTTCTGGTTGTACATATCGGATGCTCTCTGGCAGAGTTTGGTCATTTTCTTTGTTCCTTATTTTGTAAGTTACAAGCGGCTCATTTCTCGTAAATTGTCTAATCTTTCTAATGACCTTGGACCATTTGCAGTACGTAGTATACTAAAACTTGACTGTGATACCTTCCAGTTTAGATTGGACAAATTTGTACCGGTTATTAGTATCTGTTCATAATTTTTAGCTGTTTAGAGGGCTATTTCTGAAGGTGCTAATTTTGTTCTTGTTAGTCAACAGTGTCAGAACTGTACTGTGGTTTTCTGAAACCGTAGGTTCTGTTTCAGATGTATGGTTATGAGTCTGTGGGGTTATGGGAATTTGGAACGTTGGTAACCACTGAGTTGGTACTCTGTAATCAGATCTCACTTCTACTGGAGGCTTCTCAGTGGGTATGTTACGTCAATGTTTCAGTTTGTTTTCTTGTTTTCATCAAGGCAAAAAGCTATGTGAAGAATTTACTTACTTGCTTTCTGGATCAGACATCAACAAGTGATGATAGATGGCGGTAGGCATTCTTCCAGAATGTCGGAGTGTTACCACCTGGCGACTCGAGGTGGCAATCGATTCCATTGTCGAGTTGAGTGGGGAATGAAACTTCGGGAGTGGTGCGTGATTGCAGATATTGGCACGGATCTCGCCAGGCGGTTTTGATGTCGTCGTGAGGACAGACACTGTATATTCCCATTGTTAAGGGCAGCATATGGTATAGATGGCTAGGCAGTCAGTGTTCCTGCGTAGCTCTGTAATATCGAACATCGTGCTACTTACACAAGCTATACGAATTTTGTTTTTAACTGCATTTATGTTCATACTAATTTGTTGTCGACGGCCAGTTGGAATGATATTTTCCTTGAACTTATGTTTTAGAGTTTACTTCTGTTACTGTCTATTCTCATCAGTCTGTTGGGTTTCTTTGGATTTGTGCTCATCTATAATCTGATGGCCCTGACCTGTTGTGGAACTGATCCGCCTTATTTCATTGCCGAAAAACTCTATGCTGAGCCTCGCTGTTGGTTGTGTCTTATCCTGGTTTTGGCCCTGAGTAGTTTGCCAAAGTATGTCAATAATTATTGTCAGCTGGCTGGAATTTTTTAGGGTTTTCTGGGTGGGAGGAGGAAGTTCGACATAATTTTGAGTTGGGTTCTGGGGGGGGGCATTTGAGTTCGGGTTGTCTCCGAGGGGAAATTAAAAGCTAGGTAAACGTCAGCTTTTTACAAAATATCTCTCTCGCGACCGGTCTAAAGCTTTTCCAATTCTTTCTGGGGATTTAATTTATTCTAAACTCTTCAAATTCCACCACGTTTTGGTTTGTAGTACCAGCAGCAAGACCTATTAAACAATGTATGCAACGGCTTTTCAAATTAGCTGTCACCTTTTCCTGGATAGAGCAGTCTGTGCTTGATCGACTTTCCGAGACTTTGCCTTATCAGCAATGCCTAATAATCCTGTCAACAGGTTGATCTATCTTTGTTTCTGCGGTTTCTTTGTTGTAGACTAATCTTACTGTCCATCTGTCACTCCGTCTTTCCACCGTCAGTGCTTCGGGCCAGGCTGGCTGCCAGACACAAAGGCAGGGTCAAGAAAGGGCCCTTTCTGGCCAGATGGAAAAAGAATGCTAAAAGGGTCAGTGGGCTGAGTAGTAGACAGTAGATTGTAGACTGTTGTTCAGTTACTCTCGTTGTTGACATTGGTAAGAAGACTCGGTTATTTCGTTGGTTTAAAGTGTATGTTGTCTGGCTTACACTATTGGTTTGGGCTTTTTGCGGAAAATGTTGACTATTCTGATTTTTTAGGCTTTTAAACTCATTCTTTACGCTATAAATATTAAGTTTAGAGACTGTTTTTTGACGTTTTCTGAGTATTTCAAGCAAATTTTCCTGAACCAAGTTATCGATCCGCATATCGAATGTATACTGTCTTTGTTTTTGACTTTGGTTTAGTTTGCTAGCCTAAATTCGATTTATTTTTGAGCTTTACGGACTTTTATTTTCATTTGTTTGTTTCAGGTTTCTATAGTTCACGATGAAGCGAGCCAGCAGCCTTCAAATCATATAGGGTGTTAATTGTCTAGTCTTTAGCCTTTGTGGGTTCTTTTTGTTTGTTATAATGTCAAAATGTACATATTATTGTCAATCTATGTATGATAGACTTACATATACATTTTACGTGTCTTTATGTTGCCTTTTGCTCTGGTCTGTGATTTTTTCGCGCTGTTGCATAAAGGGGTCGGGGTGGGTCCAGAAAAAAATTGTACTGTCTTGCTCCATGGAGCAACGAGATAATTGGAATATTTATTTCTCATCCTTTTAGTAAAATATTTCGTAATCTAAAATTAGTTATTAGTTAAATACTTGACTATTCTTACAATTTGTATGGTTATACCATTTTTTAATTCAGTTTCTGTTATTCAATTAATACAATTTGCATTCTGATAGGTTCAATAATTTTGCCATAATATTGTCGGTTACATTTCAATCCCGTGTGTTCGTGTTAAGTAGTTG
Organism: Trissonchulus latispiculum; assembly: GCA_030248195.1. Taxonomy (NCBI): domain Eukaryota; kingdom Metazoa; phylum Nematoda; class Enoplea; order Enoplida; family Ironidae; genus Trissonchulus; species Trissonchulus latispiculum. The sequence continues at coordinate 66,793 of JASAND010000871.1, read as the reverse complement.
TTTGTTTGAATGAGCAGTGCTTTCATTTTTTGAAAATCACAATTTTTGTCTGCAATTCATACATATTATATTTATCTATGTACTGTAATACCTCTGCCGATACGTATGTAGATGTGTATAGTGTATTGTTGGTCGTTTTATGCAGCTTATTGTTATTATTGCTGACTCATGTTATGTAGGTTGTTAATTCTATAGTTTTTGATTCAGAAATTTCTGAGTGAATCATGATCAGTATGCTTTTAAGTTGGTATTGTATCAGCTTTTATTAATTCCTTGTTTAAATAGGGACCAGTCCTTTGACATAAGTTTAGCTAGATAGAACAGCGCAGTTTGCCTGTATGTGCAGGTTGGTTCTAACAAAGCTTAAGGCTCGCCCACTATTTAGCTAAGTGTATGTGGTAGGTTAAATGTCTGTCTCAGTAGAACAAAACGTGGTTGAAAGGGGTTAATCTTTCTGTCTGCTTAACTGGGAATTCGGAGAATCCAATCTTACAAATCTGTCATGAGTCCGTAGTTGTAAATAGCCGGGCATTTTTACAGGGGAGGGAGTGAGGTCGAGATTGACATCCCCCCGTAACTACCTCTTCCCGAAATCACCCCTTCCCAGGATTTGTGCTTCACTCCGCGATTTTTTGGGTGCCTAAATTTTGGCCAAAAAGGCAAATTATCGAAAATTCTCCGGCTCGCCAGAGATTTTTTCAAAAATCTCTAACCGTGATAAACAGTGTGAATGTGAATGTGAGAAATGCTGTTAGTATAAAATTTATGCTATATATACGTACTTTTATTAACCTCTTTTGTAAGCTGTGTAAAGTACAGTTCAATACTGTGCCAAGAATGATTAGTACGCGGTTTTATATCATGCAGTATTTGTTTGCTGTGTCACAATTCATGTGTGCTTGTGAACAGCAGCAGCTGGCAGTAAAACAGGAAGGAGATTTCTGTTTTGAATATGAATAATAAAAAATATGGCTGATTTAAATGTGGAAATTATATAATTAATGAATGAATTATGACACAGTATCTGGAATAATTGCCACATTTGTACAACTTGCGGGTTACTAAATAGTCAATAGTCACCTATATTATGTTCTATGCTATTACGTTTGATTGTTATTTAAGTGTGTTAAAGCAGTGTTACATCTGGTTTCTGTTAGCGGACATGATTCTTGTATACTGCTGGTCAGGCCATTTAGACTATATACTTGTTATTAACGGCCACTCATAGGTTAGCACGGGGGGGTCTGGGGGGGGCTAGCCCCCCCCCAACCGGACAAGGTACAAGCCCTATCGTAGTCGGGGACAAGGGGTAACGAAAAAACTGCCAATGGGTTACCAAAAATAGCCGGAAAAATTAGTTTTTACCGGAATTTTTAATCTAAAATGTTTAATTTTTCAAGAAAATCGGAGAAAATTTTGAAATTTTTTCCAAAAATTGAAGATTTTTTGCTAATTTTGACAAAAAATTCCTAATTTAAATACTCAGCACTATTCTGTTACAATTACATTGTTATCATTTTCATACTATTATATACGTATGTTCACTTTACGGTATTTATAACCTATATTTAAAGTATTAGACGTTTAGATTCGATATAGCTTCATTGTATTGTATTGAATTAATATAGCTAATAAGCATGTCAGTCTGTTGGTTGGTACGTTTCTGGTTACGATGACTTGTTCTCGATAGTTTATGCAGAAACTTTAACCCAAACATACGCGTAAATAAATTGCTAATTCGAAGATTCAGTACTGCATTTGTACCCAATTTTTGAATTTTTGTCTTATTGTAAAGCTGTCAACTAGGGAGATGACATTTTTGAGGAGAAATCCTTCACATACAAATTGTATATAGATATATATATTGTCAGATATATATTGTCAGATCAGGAATTCGTCATATATTTATCATGTATTCAGTATTTTTGTAGCAGCTTCTAGTGTTATTTGTCATCTAGCTATGATTCTTTGCCTGGTGAATTACATATGCACTGTCCTTTTTCTGTACGGTATTTCCGTTTGCTTTGTGATGTGAAGTCTGTTCTGTTCTTGTTGTGCAGTTCATATTTTATCATTTCAGCTTATTTTTTCTGACAGTTGTTTTATTGTTTTATTAAACGTCCAATATAACGAAATAATGTTTCCATTGATTGGATTGTTGTAGTTGGATTGGGCTCTTATACTAGGTAGTGGGTAGTAAGAAGGTGGATACTAGCTCGCTAGTGGAGGTAGATGGGACAGCTATTCATAGCTATAATCGGTTAATTGTCAATTTGTCGTAAACCTAGAAATTAGGAAGCGTCAAATAATGCTACAACTTAGGTGTTTGCATTTCAAGAACCTTAAACAGGGTAATATCAATTTTTCGAATTTCAAAAACTTCGTTGTGGAAGTAAGGAACTAATTTCCTGTTCTAATAATTTTTTCTGTAGGTTGGGGGTGTCACACTCACAACTATCCTGCAGTTCCGTATTTCGCTACCTCCGTTCTAGAACTCCTTAACAATAAATAGAAAATTTGCAAAAAAGCATTTCCGTCATTGTCTGCTGTAGGGCTGTTTTGATTTCGTCTTTTTCAGAATTTTGATTTTTGATGCGGGGCTAATTTTTGGAATTTTGATTTTTGATGCAGGTGCCAAATCATGTAATTTTGATTTTTGATTTTTGATGCGTCCTCAAATTTCCATAATTTTGATTTTTGATTTTATTTTGATTTTTGATTTCTGATTTTTGATTCAACACAAAAATTGGCATTAACGACAAAATCACAGCTGAAGAGAAGGAAGTAGCTGGATAAAAGTTTTATGGCCCCGATTTCACTTATTTTCTGGCCAAATATACAATGTGATTCCATAATAAAACAAAATTTTGAGAGAACAGTCATTTAAACGAATTGCAGTTAAAATCCTCACAACTGACAATTTGCACCAATATTGTCGAGGAATACGACGGGAAAGGACATGCATCTGTGTTTTATGTGAGGAACAGATGTCGGATTTGTGTTCTGGCAACCGGAAGACTGACTACATATAACTTCTCAGCAAAATTTGAGATATATAAAGTTTTTCGGTTTCTGTTGTTAGCTTCAGTTTAAAACACTCAGTTATCAACATACTGCTGAAATTATTAGGTTTGCTGTGGATACTGGTTAGAAATGTACTGCAAATAGAGCTTGTTGGATTAGTTTTGTGTTCGGTTACCCAGAAAACTTCCATGTTTAGCCAAAGGTGATCCGCTGTGATCATTATTATGCTTTCAGATTTAAGTTTACGCCTGAACTGCACTGTCACTGCGTTCACGCAACATCGAAAAATGTTCACGAAACTTGGAAAAAACAAATTTCGAAGTCATAATTGCCTAAAAACCGCTAAAGCAAATTCGAAGAAAACGCCTTTTTGCTTTCCCCTGAAAAACTTAACAAGCGGTTTCAATGTTTTGTTTACAGCGGTTCCCATTTGCTAAAATTATTTAGAAATCCGGTGATAATTCCGAATACGTACACCTGCGTGTAAAATTTGCAAAACGTAACCAAATATGTTCAGATTTTGTATGGGTGTATTTTGACACATTTCTGATCGACCACCATTAAAAAATTTAAATTTACGAAAACTTAATTTTTCAAGTTTTGTAAGGGGGACCGAAAACTTTTTGTCCCGGGTTTTGCTGAAGAGCTGCATATGGGGGTTTTCTGGGTCGCTGAGCAGGATTCGGAAATGCGTTTTTCGGTTAAGCTTTTGGTTAGCTCGCAGTAAGCTAAAGATGTAATATATAAGCTTACTGACGCTAACGAAAAGCTTAATCGAGAAACGGATTTCAGATTCGTACTCAACGACCCAGAAATGGTCACAGTTTTCGCAAAAACATGACCAAATTTTTTCCAGCGATTGTGGAGCATTTACTATGTCTATGCAAGCTAGAGTGTTGCCACTTGCCGACTTTACCCATGTATTTTACACAAAAACAGCTAGCGGCCCTTTTTAGTTGCCCCGATCGCTACTTTCTAGTTAAAGTGATTGCTTGCCAAAGTTGGAAAAAGTAAAGCAAACTCCACGCTACATAGTAATTTAGGGTCCCCAGTTATTTGATAGAGATATCGAGTGATGTAACGGATCTGGAAAATTACACTCCTAAAATGCGGTGAATTCTAAAAACTTTTTGAAAAACCAAAATTGGTTTCACTAAAAGACACAATGTCAAGCTGCATTTTGATATAATAATGGCTTTTTAACTCCAAGTAGTGAATGAGTAATAAGGGTTCCTTCAACCTTGATGTCTTCAAAAAGAATCACTACGTTATTTAAAAAATTAAATATTTAAAAATTTAAGTCTTTTAGTGCAGATTGACCATAAATGTGTTAAAGATACCCATACAAAATTTGAGCTAAATGGGTTAACTTTTGCAAATTGTATACGCAAGTTTGGTATATATACGGACTTATCGCCAGAAATCCGCATTAGCACAGTAGCTGTGTCACCGCGATGAACAGTCGTATAATATAAAGAAAACATGTACAAATATATAAGAACTGAAGAAACATCAGAAAACCAAGTTTCAATAGATTTGCTCGTTTTCTTCAGTGCCGTTAAGAAAGACGTTGGCCAGTTATGCATGCTGAGAATCACAGCTGGAAAAGAAGACGCTGCATCAAAAATCAAAAATCAAAAATCAAAAATCAAAAAGATTGATTCGCTCAAAACCAAACATTTTGATTTTGATTTTTGATGCAGGTGCAAAATTTTGCAATTCTGATTTTTGATTTTTGATTCACCTTCAAATTTTAATGATTTTGATTTTTGATTTTGAATCAAAAATCAAAAATCGCATCAAAATTAATTCTGATTTTTGATTTTTGATCATCAAAACAGCCCTAGTCTGCTGGTTCCATTTTCAGAAACCTTTGCGTTTCTGCTCTTTTCTTCACTGCTAAATCTAAATATCTCAACCCAATTAAAGCCCGGTTCACGCTGGGCAATCTGCAGGCAATTTACTTGCCATCAATTTAGGGGCTATAGCTATATTCCCAGCAATGCACCCGTTCACACTGCATCATGAAGATTGTAGGCAATATAGCGGGAAATTTGAAATTTTAGCCCAGCTTAAATTTGTACGCACCTACCTTCTCGTGTAGGTAGGTAAAAACAAACCAAACGAAAGGCAATAACCCGGAAACATGCCAGCAAGCATTATCCCCGTATTCAAACTAACTAGCTTGCCCGGCCACCCTTGATGCGTAATTACTCACAGATTCGTCAACTTATGTACTACTATTCTGACTCCCCGAATTCACTTTCTCCATCCTTGCAGTCGTACTCCTGCTGTTTTTCATTATTATAGTTATAAGTAAACATCAGCATAACTAATTTTGGAAGTGGCAAACTTTCAGAAGATAGAAAAATGTGGGGCACGGTGTGCCCCACATTGCTCCATTTAAAACGTACTTCACTGCACACATTGAGGGGCACACCGTGCCCCACACTATTTTGTTGATGCTATTATGCATACTTTGCTATGCCTACCAAAGACAAACTAATAAAATGTTCTCTAGAGTAGAATTAATAAAAATAGCTAATTGCGCGCTGGCGTAGGGAACCAAATTTGTAAATGCCGTGAACGTGTTAATTGCCACAGAGCTTGCTCACTGTCCTAGCCTGATTGACAGCAATATTGCTGGCAATTTTTACTCTGTTCTCACTAGCAATAAATGAGCAATCTGTTGGCAACCTTATTGCTGGCAATCACATTGCCGGTGATTATTACCTAATGTGAACCTGGCTTAAGGAGTGGGCGACTAAACTTTTGTCCGATTGGCCTACTTTTTGGCGAAATTATAGAGCATGGGTCAAAAATACTGTCAATACTTGTCACAGAGTTGGCTCCGGGTCCAAATTTTTGGACCCGGCCCGGACCCGGACCCGTTAGGCCGGACCCGGACCCGCCCAGACCCGGATCCGGGTACCCGGTTCTAAAAAACGAACCAATCTTCATTTCAAACATTCACTGCATTCTAAAATTTCACTGCAACTTTACTACTATAATAGCCCAGTCGCGAATAAAACCTGTGATAAGCATTAGGTTAAGTTATTTTAAGCCTCACGACAATTTTCAGTGCTAGGACTAGCAAGAGCAGTATCAGTTGTGTGATAGTCCAGAGACAGTTTGAGACGGTCCTTCGGACAAAGACAAGTTACGAATGCTTTGGAGGAAAGAACCTGAACGAATGTTTGGTGGCTTGTATTTGAAAACAATGTCCTTGAGCTTGTATACTAGATTAAGTTTTTGCATGCATTGCAAAACTTTATGCTAACTTATCAATTGTCAGTTGTCATATTTCTACTTCCAATTATAGTTGCTACATATTGTGTTTCTAGCCCATCAGAGCATCATAGGTCAGAAAGACCTCAGCTAGACAACTAAACATTGTATCTCAATGCCTAACACACCGGTTCCACCAACCTTTTATTAGAAATACAACAAATTGTAATGTTTGAACATCCCTAAATGTAACAAAATCCAGTTGTTCAGTATTTTGGATCCGGACCCAGATTTGGACCCGCGGGTACCCTGACCCGCGGGTCCTAAATTTGGACCCGGACCCGGCCCGGCCCGCGGTTACCCGCGGGTACCCGGACCCGGCGCCAACTCTGACTTGTCAATATTGTCAAAAATACTTGGTCGTTGGTTATTAGTTGCCTTCCAGCCATGTGCAGCCGTCGCGTTTATGTGCCCGACCTTCCCTTTTTCACAACTACCAACATAACTAATTAAAAATCTCTGCTGGCTGCAAGACCCTAGCTTCAAGGTTTCGATTTGCCAATATGATTTGGCATGAACAGCATGGCTGAAGTCTTCTCTAAGCCAACAGCCATATTATTCTTGGTTCCCAACATTTCCACGGCCCCCAGTGCTGCCTATAAGATGCCTTGACAGGACCTTTAGGTCCTTAGAGCCGAACAGATAAAGGAGAGGGTAGGCTGAACCGGCGGCCAGACCATCGGTAAACCGAATTTTTCGGGTTTTTGCCCAAAAAACTGGAAAAACCCGGATACTGTGGAGAGTGAGGGACCCCTCTGGAGGGTTGATCACCAGATCTATCCTCCCCCAGCATATGTTTGGAGCCGATCGTCATTAGCAAACATGCCGACAACAACTCTTGTAACAGGAAGGTCTGTCCAGTGTTCGTAAGTGTATGAGTTCTTGATGGCCCAAAAGAGCACTTGAGGTAAATCAATTTATTATAATTAAGAACAAGGTGGGGTTCAAAACGCTACCTTGGGGAATATCATACCTTTCTCGCGGAGGACAACTAACTGGCAACTGTTACTTGTATTGTTCTCTTTTTAAGAAGACCATTTAGGAGTCCCAGCTGCTTGGTAGACATAGAAATTCTTCTAGATTGCTGACATACACTTTTGCAAGGTCCAAGTATACAGATGCAGTGCAATCTCCTTTGTCAAACCCACGTTGCGCATCAGTAAGCAAACTCAGCACTTGCATCACACAAGAGTGCCGCTTTCTGAATCCAGCTTGTTCTAGACTGTACTCCTCCAACCACCATACTAAACGCGCAACCACAATTTGCTCCATTAGTTTACTAAGACAGCTTAATAAGCAAATGGGTACCAGCAAATGGGTCGGAAGCTAGTTACATTGCTTTTATCTTTCCCGGGTTTTAGTACAGGCCGCCCTACCTCATTTAGCCAGGCATCAGATACTTTTCCTTTCACTCAAACTTAGTTAAATGATGTAGTAATACAGTCTTGGCATAAGGTCCCATTTTTTGCAAGCTGAATTCTTGCCTTGTATACGATTTTTTCAGTCACCGCCACAGCCCTGTTGGTATTCCGATTAGGGGTAGTGTCAGATGAAGATAATTCCAAGGTTTACCTTCCATGTTGAAATGAGATATGAAGCAGACGTGCTAGAAATCAATATTAAAGTTATAAATGACAATTTTTTACTACCATTTATAACAAAAGAAAGCATTTTTCTGTTAGACCACTTTCCTTACAAGCACAGAAAGTAACATGTCTAGTAAAAGTTGTTGTATAACTCATATTTACTTTTTCAACTGATGATTCGTTCTTACCAATGGCTGAGCACATTGCTGCTGTCTGGGCTAGCGTGCGTACAAATCTGTTGTAGCACGCTGCAGTGTTTCCAGCCGTGCTACAAATAATTTGTACGCACGCTAGCCCAGACAACAAGATTGAGCTCAGCCATTTGTAGGATCGAATCTTACATAGAAGATTTATGGCGTACAAAAATAATACTGCATCTGTTTGTTTTATGTTGTTGTCGCTTTATTCCGTGGTCACGTTTTGTTCACGTTGATGATGACAGTTCAAGTGTTCAATATTCCACCACCGAATAGGTCAGTCTTTCCCCCCTTATCTCTTTAGTGCCGTAGCAATCCGCAGGCAATGTAGTACAGCGTATTCGGTTTATATTCTTTACCTAAAGCAATTAAAACTTCCGCTGTTGATTTGGTGTTGTTTTTTAATTTTTTCTGGGTGTATGAGAACCTGGTTTTGTGTTTTGTTTCTCTGGGTTTGGTCTGTAGTGGCTGCGTTTTGGTTTTGATCTTTAAAGCAATGTAGTTTGCATCTTACCTATGACTTGACTGGCGCTGTAAAAGAATGTGTTAAACCACGGTCATTTCTGTGAGGTCTGGGACTGATGTTCCATGTTTTAAGTCCAGTATTTGGAAAACTGTAAAAACACTTTGCAACCCATGTGGTATTATTCTTCTCCTTGGCACCTTGCTTTTTTCGCCATTTGCGACAGTTGTTCGTCGTCCACATCGGCGAATCTGTCCATTTTGTGTTCTTTCATCGGTTATATTCTGATTCATATCATGTCGTTGCCTTCTACTAGCTTTGGTTAAAGCTATTCTACGCATAGATGAACTGATTTGTGTAGTTGCATATGGCATGATTTGTGGGTGTTTATTTTAGGCTTAAGTAGCGGATAAAAAGACACAGTTTTCAAAAAATTTCAAGAGATTACTTAGAGCGCTTGTAGCGCGCGAAAGATATTCCCGAGGAATTTTTGGTTGGATTCGTTATACAAGTACTTTGTAACATGGTAATCCGTGCACCCAGATAACCTGCACCTCGATTAACCTTCGCATCGCACGGGAAACCCTCGTGCGCTTCGCGCACTCGTGCCACGCACTCGGAGTTTCCCCACACGATGTTAGTACAAATAACTGAGTGCACGAATAGCCGGACCCTAGTGACCCCCCGCAAATCAGTACGTAGTCGAAACGGGGGTACGCTCACTCGCTCTATGTTTATGTGCTTAAGCTCGAAAACACAAGCACTACGTGCGCGTGTGTCTTTGTGTCTGTTTCGAGCTTTAGAATATAAACATAGCGCATTAAATTCTTTGAAGTGATGGGTCTAATTTGCGGGGGGAGGGGGTGGGCTGTTGGCGCATAGTTTTTGTTCTGATAACATAGAGCTTGCCTAGTGGCATAATACTCTTGTCATTATGTACCCTTGTCGTTATGCATCAAAATTTAACATTTTGTTTTATTATGGATAACAAAGTTTGAAAATTTATATAACTGTATGATGCCAGTTTAACTATCAGTACTTGAGGCGACCGGCGGCGAAACTATTTTTCAAAAACTGTTTATATGGGTAACTAGACTTAAATGCTTAATTCCTTACTCCTCCACTGAAGAGCCGCCTGTATGAGAATCAAGTCTGGTAGAGGTCGCAAGAACATACTAACATAGATTGTTTATTTGTTTTCTGTTTTATGTTAGTTTATTGTTTCTTATTTAGTGTTAGTTAGTTAGTTAGTGTTAGTTATCTTTTCCGATGCTTTATATACCTATGGTTTAAAATAATAATTTTTACTTTTATATATCTTAGACGATTGCTTTTTGTTTTGAGTTTAATTATAAGTTCGAAACAGTTATACTGAAAAAGAACGTCATATTATGCTTATTATTTAATGAAACTTAATATCTAATGGATTATCACGCATCAATTGCGACAGTATTTGGTCCTGTGATCAAGAAGGATTATAAACTGAAGCTAATACTGGGACCAGTCCTATCAAAACAGGGTTACGCTTAAGCCGGGTTAGGCATCATTTTGGGGTTAACCTCAAAATTTCTGGGTTAGGTTAACCCCGGGGTTAACCCAGTGCAATCAAACATTTTTGGGATTGGGTTACGCTAACCCGGGTTTATACGGGGTTAACCCGTTTTCAGGCGAAGGCTGCTTCAAGTGAGCAAAATGGGGTTAACCCATTTTCAGTTGCAGGCTGCTTGAAGTATTAAATTACGTTATTAAATAGTATTAAATTGCCTACGCTAACCCGGGCTAAGGACTTAACCCTCCTAGGTGAGGAGGGTTAAGTTTTGGCCTACTTGATTTCTGAACCCGGGCTTGATGACTGGATTGGATTGGATTAGCACTAACCCCAAAATAGCCTGTTAACCCCGATATGAAACCCGGGTTAAGCAAACCCGGGTTAAGCCAAGTTTTGATTGGACGGGGTTCGGGTTAGTAACCCAATTTTAACCCGGGTTAGTGAGTTAACCCGGGTTAACAGCATTGATAGGACCGGCCCCTGATGTAGTTTTGATTTCATTGTGCCCATTAAATGCAGACTACTGAACTCTTAATCTGTTTTTGAATAAACTGCTTTCCTAGTAATTCCTTCTCCACTACGCAAGCTTTGTGTTTGGGGGGCGCTCACTCGCTCTATATGTGCTAAAGCTTCGAAACGCAAGCACTACGTGCGTGACTTTTGTGTCTGTTTCGGAAAAAAACCGGAAAATACGCAGGTCAGGATTCTATAGCACTTTCGGGTCTTTGCCATAAATGTAACCGCATACGTTAGCAGTTGCCTGCAATGTACCCGCAGTCATCTCACGTCAGCTGTAGGGAATTTCCCTCATGAATCAATCTTCACACATAGATTTAAAGTTAAAGTCACACAATATAATAGCGATGCCTCGTGGAAACACTTCCTGGAAACAAGCCAGAGCTTTGTGCAAAATGAGCCAGCGGTGACCATATTTACCGTAAACATAGTCTTTGCTGCGAGCACAAAATCATTATCTTGGCATGTGTATCCATACAACTGGCCGTTCGTCGATATCAAATTTTAGCTGGCCTGGCCATACCAAAACCATTATAAAGATAGCGCATTAATGGGCGTAGCAGGAAAAACAATTAAATTCAGCTGTATAGAAGAGGGCAGTAAAATTTGATGATAATGAAGATGTCTTTTCCTAAAGTGATCTCTACAATTCTTGTCCATTACCAGTACCTTGCAGTATTAATCTGCTACAAATGTTACGATCCACCAAACATAGAAGCCCCCAGCAGGAAAGCACAGTTTTTTGTCCCTGATCGTCGCTACTCCGCTTCTTGTCCGGACTTTTATAAGGGACTGCGGAGAGTAACACCATACAGGCCTTGAACAGGGCCTACACGGTAAATGAGCCCGAACTAAAAAATAAAAATTCAATTATAATTTAATAATGCAATACAATTTTAATAATACAATCATTAATGATATAATATAATAATAATTATTATTAAAAAATAACTTAATTAATTAAAGCTTTAAATTTTTTGCATGAAAACTTATTTATTTATGGTAGCTAATTCATGATAATGGAATATGTAAATATGCTCCCAAAAATTAAATTCTTAACTTTTATACTATTTCGCTGAATTAGAATTAGTTTTAGTTCAAATTGGGAATACTGCAGTGAGTGCTCCTGTAATGATGTTCTGTCTTGGTTTTAGGACATTGTCAAACATTCCCAAAGCACACCAAGAGCACAGAAGCATAAAGCACAAAAGCACAGTAAGCTATCAGGAACGGGAAAAACACAAAGCACTGTGCTTGCGCTTATGCTTTTTCCACCGTTATGACCCGAGAAAGCACAAAGCACAGAAGCACTGAGCACAGAGCACCCCATCGTGAACGGGGCCTAATTTGATATAATTTATGTAATATATAATTTATTTAAGAAATTGCCCTAATTTATATGCCTGTATTGAAAAAGATTAAAATTTTCTCTCGCAATTTCAAATGTATAAAGTTAAGAGACTGTATTTTTGTAATTGATTGGGGTGGGTAATGTGTGCACGGTGTATCCATTTACAATTTATGGCCGACCGGCAAATATTCGAAGGTGGCTAAAAGTACTGATTTGCAGTGCCCCCAATAACCTTTTAAACAATTTAAGGCTAACTGCACAGCGTCCCATGAGCATTGACCAGTTGTAAAAAAATAACTTATGTCAAAAGACAAGAAGTATGTCGTAAAGACAAACACCACTTACTAAATATTCAGGGATCAGTAGCCTTGAAAAGAAAGTCCAAATTTAGCTGAAGCAGAAAAATTTATTGCTATTCAGCTATTTACGTTAGCATGTTAACAAGCACCGCCACCAAACGTGAACATTTCGGGGCTCTTTGCTTTAGATGTTCATTACCAGCTGGTCAACTTTGAAAATTTAGTCAGGGGGTCTCGTGAAAGAAAGAAAAATAGCGAGATGCCAAAAACGAAGATGGAAAAGTCCGTGAAACGTACAAGTTACACAGAGTGGGTTAAATTTATAGGTTCCAAGTAGAAGGAGAATAAGTAGAAACATGAGAGACCCACTTCATTTCTGAGTGTAATCTTTCAAGGTTTTGCTGAGCTTCAGCAGCTATTGCTATCGGTCTAAATTCTCGGGCTTGCAATCAATCAGTCGGCAGTATTACAGATCATGAAATGCTGGACAGGTAGTATTCCGTTAAAATCTCCTTCGCAGCCATGAGAGAAAATCCTTCTGATGCTCCCAGTTGCAGGGCAAGTTTTCGGTAATGTGGACGAATTTGTTGTCAGTTCCTTCCTTCAACCATTGAAGACAAAGGTACCGTTTAGATTCTTGCCTTATTTCTAGAATTTCCAAAATTACATACAATGCAATTGCACCAAAACGAATGGGATTTTCTGTATTATTTTTCGTTTTTGGTTATGCCAAGAGTACTTAATAGATAAGAGTGTGACAGCAGGCAAGCTCTTTGTTATCAGCTGCAGGTACATGCTCTGTTCGCTAACGGCTGACCCCCTCCCCTACAAAGGTGTATGCTCACTTCAAATGAATTCGCACGCTATCTTAGCGTTCTAAAGCTCAAAGTAGACTCAAATTAGACGCACGCAGGCGTTGTGTTTTCGAGCCTTAACACGTAAAGATACGGCCAGTGAGCATACAGAAACGTGTGCAGGGTACTGATTTGTGGGGGTCATCAGGTACACGTTTGTGGGGAGGGGGTCAGCCGTTAGTGTGCAGAGCATGTACCTGCAGCTGATAACAGAGAACCTGCCAGCTGTCACACTCTATATATTATGTACTCTTGGTGCGATAAGTGTCACGCTCTTAGTTATTAGGCGGGCCACATAATCTGCACGATAACGGCTGACCCTCCATAAATTGGACCCATCACTTCAACAAAATTTGCACCCTATGCCTACGTTCTAAAGCTCAGAACGCAATTAGTCAGTTGCTTCAATGTGCGTCTTTTGCGAGCTTTAGAACACAAACATAAATAAAAAATTATTTTGAAGTGATGGGTCTAATTTGGGTGGGTCAGCCGTTATCGTGCAGATCATATCGCAAGGCTAATAACTGAGAGCGTAAGTGTCTGTTACATAAATCAGAGAAAACTAAGTCTTCAGCGTACTATTTACTTGCATACGATTAACGCACTAACTGGATTAGAAACCCTCTAAAAACACATCTTTTCTAAACTCCCATCTCCCCCTGAATTCTTAGTCTATATATAGGCTCGGCGCTCATAGGATCGGGTTGCAGGATTGTAGCGCAGCGGCGGTTGTCACTGACGAACTGGCCGAATAGGACGTTCGACCGGATCTACTTCATGGTCAAGTGCGGGTTGATAAGCTGGAGCCCCAGGAACACGAACTTCGGGTAAATGCCCATCTCCGAGTACCAAAAAACTGTCCTCCTCGGGTTCCACCTTCGCATCGAAATCAGAACGGCGGCGCCCTGGTCTTTATGACGTACCCAAATTCTGCCATCGTTCAATTTGATGGAAAATAAAAACGATACCTTAGTTCCAGCAATTTTCCCTGGCAACCATTTATCTCTTCCCAGACAGGATCTAACCCAAACAGCTTCAGACGGGGCAAACTTCCCCGCTCTGGCATTCTCGGCTTTAGCTGATGGGGTTATAGAAAGCCTTGTGCGCAACTGCCGCCCAAACATTCGGATAGCAGGTGTTTCTCCAGTGACGGAATGCGGAGTTGTTTTGTAGTACATCAGGAAACGAGCGACCTTTTGGGGTAAGGACATTCTTGATTCTTGAGCTGCGCACCGCAAAGAACTTTTAAAAGTCTGAACAAACCGCTCCACTTCTCCATTAGATGAAGGATGATATGGAGGGCTAAAAAGGTCAGTCATACCATTGAACGTGCAGAATTCCTTGAATTCAAAGGATGAGAATTCCGGACCGTTGTCGCTCACCAGAACCCTCGTAATTCCACGTTGAGCAATCAAGCTGCGAAGAACCTGGATTGTGTTCGAGCTAGTTGTTGTTGTCATTTCAAAAACATCTGTAAAGTTTTCCCACGATTCACTCGAAGGAGCGAAGGGTTCCAATGTTCTCGGCGCCATTGAAGTATTTCTCTGTTACATAAATCAGAGAAAACTAAGTCTTCAGCGTACTATTTACTTACATACGATTAACGCACTAACTGGATTAGAAACCCCCTAAAACACATCTTTTTTAAACTCCTATTCATAACAGTAAGGCTTGTCACACTCTTAGTCATTATGTACTCTTAGTTACACTAAACCTTCCCAATGTCAAGATATTGAATAAAGTAAACTGGTTAAACAGTAGCGCAGTCGGTTTCTGAAATGAACTAGCGATGTAGAATACATGACTCTAGGAGTCAGGGATCACAGTTGAAACAAATTTCACAGTCACCGATTTTATTCACGCTCTGATCTGCAAAGCACAACACATAAAGACTATATTATATTTTCATTCACTCTAAATTCTTCTGAAAACGTCGCAAGTCAAACTCTACTAAACTCGTTGCATGATAATTGATATTTATGTTTAAATAAATATGGGTAGTTAAAAGGGAATCCTAATCATTTACCTAAATTTCAGAACAAATTTGTGTACCTAAGCCTATCTTGACACGTTGTATCGCACAGGTTTCTTTGCAGGACCTCGAATATCTTGTTAATGTTGTCAGGCGGCAGTGTATTGATTGTAAAAAGCCAAACTCTCAGCTTTAATGGCATGAGTGCTACCCCTTAACAACTTTATCATTCTCGTTGCAACATACACTGCTTCAACGGGAGGAACTATTCCCGCGACTTCAATGCTTAGTGAAACATGACTGAAACGGAAGATTGAGATTGATTTGTTTGATTCTTAAAGGTGTAACTTTGGCGGTGTTAAATTTCTTACTCAGCTGTCTGGACCTAAGTAGGAATCTAGAGGCTAAGCGATTACAAGTTACTAGAGCGGGCATATTCCAATACATTAACTAAATTCTACCTACGTAGACTCTACAAGTTACCTCTACTGCAGGATCACTGGATCTCCACGGAATAACCAGCTAAAAGGCATGGTGGCGCAACAATGATTTTAATGGCTTAAATAAACAAATACCCGACCAATTCGTAGCAAAATCGAACAGCAACTGAACTGTGGATCAGACCTAAGCTGATCACAATAGCTAACAAAACTGGAGACTGCACACACAGCAGTAACAAATTGTTTAGTGTTTGTTATTGAATGTTAAGTTGCAACACTTGCTTTTAATTGATTCTCAACAGCGGTATTAGCTTCGAAAAGGTTTTTATATGTACGCTCGTGACGGCGTGATCACAATCACATATGGTCATCGGGTGTAGATTTCGGTGTAATTTCTGGGCTTACAGTAACCACAGTTTATGAAAAGTTCACAGATATAAATAAAAGCATACGAAGATAAAAATTCCAAAATCAGCTGGCAGACTCGTTCCTTCAGTGTCATTATCGGAGGATCCTGCTACTTTGTTCCAGTAAATACTAAGAACATGGTCCCAAAATGCCAGAAACATTCCTTTCGATGCATTCGCCACGTCAACGCGTTCTGAACTGTCGTAGGTTTCCTGATTTTCTCGAGATTTCTTCTACAGCTTTAACCTTGTCGGCACTGTTCGCTCCAAACGAGTGTATGTAGTTTCGACTGGAAACAAATAAATTATTAACAAATTATCTGTCATAGCTCTCTGTTAGCAGTGGTACAATATCTATTTAGCAAGTGTCCGATCTAATCGCTAATAAACTTTAAGAAGTAAGCAAAACGTAAATAAGAGCAGGCTTTACTTGACGAAAGCAACTAGGCGAATAATGGTGATTTCATAGTCCCTGTCGCCTCTAGGCGCGCGTCTACGCGCGTAGACGTGCGTCGACGCGCGTCGACGCGCTACACTGCCATGTCACATTTGGAGGCGTCGACGCGCGTTGACGGACGTCGACGCGCGTAGACGCGCGTCGACGCCTCCAAACGTGACATCACGTCCTGGTGATATGCTAGCACTGGAAGCGTCGACGCGCGCCGACGCGCGTAGACGTGCTTCGACGCGCGTCAACGCGCCCATTTGTAGCATGCCAGTTTACGCGCATCGACGCACGTCGACGCGCGTTGATGCGCGCAAAATAATATTGACGTTTGTAGACGCGCGTAGACGCGCGTCGACGCGCGTACACCTGCGTTCGCGACTATGAAGGCACCTTGATTGTTTTAGTGTGTTCCAAAGCCTTTTACATAAGTGGAAGCCTGAGACGAAAGAATGTTTTATTCTAACCATTTCGTCCTTAGCAAACTTAGTTGTATTGAAAGCGTTTATGCAGTCGACTAAGTATCTGAACAGCTTTCAGCATTAACTTCAATACTATCACGAGTACATAATAACTGAGAGTGTGACAAGCGTCACACTCTTAGTTATTAAGGCTGGGGACATGGGACTGACCCCCTACACAAATTAGACCCCATTGACCCCTCCCACAAATGAGTACCTGGTACACATTTGTATTACTCATGATTGTATACTGTGTATACTCATGTATGATTTGTGTATACTCATGTATGATTATGTGTTGAAGCCAATAACGTCCCATCAGCAACAGGTCACTTTCGAGTTTCAACACATAAACATACAAGCGAGTGAGCATCCAGTTGCTGATAGAACGTTATTGGCTTCAACACATAAACATTCAAACGAGTGAGTATACACAAATGTGTACTAGGTACTCATTTGTGGGAGGGGTCACTGGGCTCTAATTTGCATAGGGGGTCAGCTGTTATCGTGCAGACGATGTCCCCGGCCTTAATAACTAAGAGTGTGGCGCTTGTCACACCCTTAGTTATTATGTACTCTTGATACTATCTATAATCATCATCCTATTCTTTCGTGGCGGCTCCAAATTTTCAGGATCCCTGTAGGCTGATAGCACAACTTTGATTGAAGAAAGCATTACAAATTGCACTGAATGCGGCAATGAAGATAGCTACAGCAGATTCGCACAAAACAGGAGTTGGCCTCTTGACAACACAACTGATTACTTGATTTATCTGACAACAATTATTACTGACAACACTCTATTGAGTACTTACTGCTATGGAGGATTTAATCTCCTTCAAAATTTACCATAAGCGCTTTTGAAAAGATGGTTGTGGTTAAGTTGATAAGTTCGTCCATCCGTCAGTTCTTCGTCTGGCCCATCAACTCACCGCTGAATGTAGACTCCGGACTAACAGGAATTATTATGACCCGAGATTACCGTTGTTAACCAAGTTGATTCGATATTCTTAGATATGAAATAAATTGTCATATAGATAACCGAATAGGTGCTTATAAATTGTTAGAAACTAAACTAAACACAGTAGCTAAATAGTACTTTAATAACAATTGACGTCAGAATCCAATATTTCCTTTTAAACGATTGAAAGACTTCAATCTTTACGGGCCCGGTGAGCGGGCCCGGCATTGTAGTTGACCGAGCTCATCAGCTTCATCGGGCCGACCGGAAGCCTTCTAAACGACCCTGGAAAACTCTGTTGTTAGGTCCCTAAGGATAAAGGGAGTATACCCAGGTTTTGGCACGACTTCTTCGGAGAGCTGAAGTTTTTTGCACGCAAGTAGGTAATATATCATAGTTATAAAGAGTTTATATAAGGCATTGATATGTGCCGTGACATCCGAGCTGTAGAGGGCCCCAAATTGAAAATTTTGGTTCATTTTTTTAAATTTTTTTGCTTCGTATTTCGAAATCTTTGAATTTTGTTCGGGAAAGCTACAGACCTAAAACTATTCGGTAATTCAGACACCAAATGGCAGCTCACTGTAGATTCTCTTTCGGGAGCACCGCAGCCGCAAAACTTGAAAATTGTAAATTTTAAAAGGCGACCTGTCGCCGTTTCGAGCCTAATCTCCAAAGTACTCCAAATCTTGTAAACGTTTTACAGAATATAACCAGGATATATGGTTAAAGTGCCACGTTTGCCGGGTTTAGGCTTTGCAATTGGTTTTTGATGACTGCTTTAGTTTGTGGCTAACAGTGAAAAACTGCTCAAAATCAGCACGCGGCAAAGTTTTGATGGAATTTATCTCATGGTAGAAGCAGTATCGTGACTTGATGCAATAGAAAAGCTGTTTATAATGATGCGACCTATCGATTGAGTACAATTTTGCCATTTCTGGGGGGGAAGCCAATTTTGCGTCTCTGACAGCAAAAACTGAACGAATGTTATATTACTTACTTTTTACTGCGGCGGTCAAAAGGCCTCAAATTTTGCACACATATTGATAATACTAAGAGTACATAACACATAAGAGTATGACAAGCGTCATGCTCCATGTATTATCAGCTCGCTACATCCTCTGCACGCTAACGGCTTACCCCCCCATAAATCAGACCCCCCTTATCAAAGCAAATTCGCGCGCTATGCTTGCACGCTTTAGAACGAAAACACAACTAGTCAGTTGGTTCAAAGTGCGTCTGTTGCGTGTAAACATAGCGGCTAATTTCTTTGACAGTTTATGGGGGGGGGGTAAGCCGTTAACGTGCAGAGGATGTAGCGAGCTGATAATACATAGAGCATGACGCTTGTCATACTCTAATGTATTATGTACTCTTGATAATACTAAGAGACATTTGTGACCAAAATTTGAGCCCAATCGGTTGCCTATAGCGGATTAGGTCTCAAACGAAAAATATCAATTGCCATAATTTGGGGGAAGGATGCATGGTAGGTAAATGTCGTATTTCACCAGCGCGTGCTCTGTCAATTTTGCATTTGCGCATACCCAACAATAGTCCTAAGGTTCCTTTATGTTCATAAGGAAATTCAAGACATTGGCTCTTAGCAGTCCGGAGAAAACTCAAAAAAAGTTTGACCACACCCATGCACGAAAACGCCGTAGGTTAGCAACTTTACGAAGCTGCTGTGAACGCTCTGAAAAACGGAAAGCATGGCAACTTTTAATTATTTTGAAGGAACCCACTAGTATGCGACAAAGGCTGAGAGCAATCGGAAAAAGGTTTGTCATTAGTATATTTGGCATACCCCCCTGAGAGGAAGAAGAAAAAACTAGGTGCAGAGTGCAGACCGCACCTTTTGTAACAACTTTCCTGAACTAAAAAACTGGGAACTGATAGAAGTATTGCTGTTGTACGTTGCTCTGTTTCTTGCATTTCTCCGTTTTCTTTTTCTTCCCCCCAAGTAGTACAATCCAAATCGCAGAACTAAGCAGTAACAAAATGCGTCCAACAAAAATGCTTTGAATTTGCTTTAGTTTGTCTTGCTTTGCAAGGTTGTTTTACCTGCTGCTGATAATACATATTGTGGTAAATATTTGCTTGTCGGAACTGTGTGTTGTCTGTGGCAGTATTGAATAAAGGACTTTGCTGGACAGTATGTAGATATAATTGTAATGTTGTGAAACAAGTAGTCTAGTTGAAAGCTGAAAAATCTTGAGTGGAAGTTGCCGTATGCTTAACAACTGCGCGTAGTGTGAGTGCATTTTGAAGTGCGCGTCACACACGTACACTTTCCATATGTGAGTGCATTGTACAAATTCGCGGACCGGTCCTAGCCTCAAAACAGGTACTAGGCCCTGGCCTTGGTCCAGCCGCCCCGGGGCTCGTTGCACGGTCCGGCTCCGTTGTGCCTCGTGCATGTGCATCTGCAACTTAAAAGCTAAGTTGGAGCATACCTGAAAGTGCTCATTACTCAAGCTCAAGAAAAGCATTCGATTGACAACGAGTAGAATTATCTTAAAATCTCTGAGGGCAGCGAAAGCTCCTTCTTGCTTCAAAAGAAATCACATAGCAGCTGGCTACGACAGAGCTGTTTTAACCTTCCGACACCACAGACGCCACATCGTGGCCCAGACACCCAGGATGATGTTTTTCAGAGGCCGGTTTTAAGCACCAGTTTCAACGGTCACCCTTGAAAAGTAGTAAATTGGTAAAAGCTCAAAGATGCTACACCGACTGTAAACAGAAATGTTTAAATCCAAAATCAAAATAAAAACAGAATACACTGCTTATTTGTGCATGAAAGGCCACAGATAACTAAAATTTTTTAAAAGTTTGAAACATTCCAAAGTAAACTAGAAACTGAAAAGGTAACCATGAAGAGTGTCACAGTTAGATTCAGAGTGTCATGTCACAACAAAACATTCACTAAAATGGCAGAATTGTAAAAGAATATCATGTATACACAGAAGCTCATGTCAATTTGAAATGTCACAAAAATTCAAGAGGCACCAAGTCTCGAATAATGCGAATGTTGCGATATGAAATCAAGTAACTTTAAACATTTTGTTCACATAAACATTGCTGATAGTTAGATACAACATTTTATGCAAATTAGCCAGCCTTGTTCTAGCGGGCGAAATTCCAAATCTTGCCTTTAGGAAGCAGTGAATATAAAGCCAATAATGATTTGGTAGTCAGGGTGCAGTTGCAGGATAACTATCCTTGCATTGTTCAATCACACACAAATTACCCCGTCTCACCGGAACGGTTGGTGGAATCAGGAAGTTTTGAATGGGGATTGATTGCGACGTAGCTCTTGTAGCTCTTAAAACAAAGTTAGCTTTTTAGTTTTGGACAAGACTGGCACACTGACTTTGAACAGGGTTGGAAAATAATGCAATACCCGAATGAGTTTTCAGTCTTATCTCTAGCATTTGGACGCGTGGCTAAGGAGTTTCGTGGCTTTAGATGTCGGTCACTGCTTTGCTACAACGAAATAAACACCTTCTCCCTCCATTTGAGAAATATAAGTAGCATTTGGGTCTCACCTCCAAAAGGAAACCGGTTTCTACAATGTTTCTGGCTCATCCCCAATGGGGAAGCATTCGTTTGGTTATAGCCGTGGATTACTGAAATAAAGTGATTAACCACATTTGATAAAGGAGCAGGTAGCAGCTTCCATAATAAAAGTATTTTAACTATTGTTACCAAGAATATAAATAACATAGCATGTTTGCCTTGAGATTGTATCCGCCATTGTAGTTATTCTATGGTGTTCTTATCATACTTCAGTCATTCTTGTTTGTTCAGGAAAATCAGATGTTCTAGACTTGCTAATTTATGATCACGGAATAAGCTAACGTTTCAATTAAGTTCCTGTTTATTTCAATACTAGCATTTCGTTGTATAGCTTTACTTATATAGATATTCTTGATTTTATAAATAGGTGCAATTTAAACATTACAGGGCATTCAATCAGTGGGATGAAAGAAAGTTAATCATTAAACAATTCATCCAAGCTTTTATTCAAACAGGCAATTGCACCGAATGTGCTTAAAATCTAAGCTAAATTTTAAACAGATGTTAAATTTATTTAAGTTGTCTAAGCATTGCACCAACTTAAATATATTTAGAATCTGTTTAAAATCTTATTACCTTTTGAAACTTAATTAGATTTTAAACATGCTCCGTACTATGATTAAAATCTGTTTAGTGTGACTGTGACAATCCAGGTCAATATTTAAGAACTTTTCTAAGATCTAGTCACCATTATTTTTTGAACAACTAAAAGAGTATCTGATGTATTAACGTAATCATAAAACAAGTAACAATGATAGATAAAAATTTAGTATTTGCCAATCATCAGTGTTTAGTCAACTTCCGCCTGTTAATTTGTTACGTAAAGTTATGTAACTAATGGAGGCTTACTGTGAAAAAGAGAGTAAGGTTCGTTGCTAAAAGCAAGTAACCAAAATTGTGCCGTATTACAGACAGCATTCACTGTATTTCGATTATTATTAAGCCCTGTGAATATAAGCCCATGAAACAGGAATTCTTGAAAAGCAAATAATAAGATTTGAAGTAGTACAGCAGTAGTTCATAAGAACTTCAGTTTATTATCATTGAACAGCGCTGACTTTAAGGCTGCCGCTCGGCGTGTGATAGCCTCTGTCACTTTAATTAGATTTTAGCAAAACATATTTTAAGCAGAAGTTGAAACGATTTTACGCAAAAACTTTAGTGTTAAAATTGTTCCAGCTGATAAGATTTTAAGATATTTAGATTTTACAAAGAGTACATAATACATAAGAGTATGACAGCTGGCATACTCTATGTATTTTGAGCTCGCTACATCCGATGCGCGCTATCGGCTGACCCTCCCCCATAAATCAGACCCCCTCACCCCGCCCCTATACATGTACGGGGTCCAAACGGGGGATCGGGCTCGTGCTTGTATATTTTGTACACAAATGTGTAAATCATACAAGCTTAAATCCCATACACAAATTGGGGCCCCGTCAAGTTTAATATGTAAGTATACATAGACCCAAAATAACGTATATATATACTTGTTTATTTTAGGCAGACTACATTCTTTCTACCAGAACAGGCTGCGACGACACCGAAGCGACCTGCACCGAACGATAGGACGAGCCCCGGATAGCTCAGTAAAAGCTAAGGTTGTAAGCTTAAGATGTAAGCTTGTAGTGAGCTAACGAAAAGCTGAATCGAAAAACGGACTTCAGATTCGTGTTCTCCGACCCCGAAAACCCCCATACACAAGTTTTCAGCAAAATCGGTGACAAAAAATTTTTCGGTTTCCCTTGGTCCCCCCTTGCGAATCGAAAAAAATCGAATTTCGCGAAATCGAAAAATTTTGCGATATTTGAACTCAGCATGGTCGAAAGCATACCCATACCAAATTTCAGCTCGATTGGTCAAATTTTAAAAATTTTAGCACTGGGGGGGGTAAAATGGGAAAGACCCGCAGATTGTGTCAAACCGCAAAAAATTTATACTTAAATTTGCGAGCTGTAACGAACTCATCCACTACTTATCCAATACAACTTCAACATTATTTTATAAGAATTTCCGATCACCTCATCACGCCACATCTGTTACGACTACTACATCATTTAAAGCGAAGTTAAAGCGAAGCGAAGCGAGGCACTACATTTTTATATTATTTTTACCGAATAACGAGCGACGAACGATTACGATCGAAGTGCATTATGGACGACTATACACGAAGTGAGTTAAATAATTATTTATTTATTAATTATTAGGTATTTATTTGTGGGTTAAGCACACCGGTGGGTTAGGCGACCCCAGAGATGGACGCGGGCCGCGGGATCCCGCGGGATCCCGCGGGACGGGACGGGATGGGACGACAAAGTTCGTCCCGCGGGATCCCGCGGGACGAAAAATTCTTATTTTCTTGAAACGCTTATATTTTCTTTGCGCTTCTTGAGAAAGAGGTTGTGCATAGCTTATCGTTGCGTGGAAAAACAATTATATGGAGTTAGTTTTACAATTATCAGCTTTTCGCTTGTTCGAAATCTGTAACTTACACTTTGCATTAAAGCTTTATTTTCGTTTAACTCGTATCGAGCACGAAATGCTAAGCCAACAATTAAAATTTGGATTAGTGTCTGCTTTAATTAAAAGCTTAGAACTTTTCCATGAACCTTCTATTTCAAACTTTATTCAGAACGCATCGGTAAAAACGGAAACAAAATGTTGTCTGTTCGATCGAACAAAACTAAAATATATACTTCGAAATCAAAAATTAATATACGTTGTTTGTTTGCAGAAGCATTTCACATTTTTACAAACAAGCAGTGTATTTGAATATATAAATTAAGTATTGAGTATTCATCTTAGGGAAGAAAACATAAATAAAGCAATGTGACTGTCCTGACACGAGGTTCTTACGAGAGGTCCTGAACGGATCTTCTGGATCTGACAATACTCTGCCTTCTGATATCAAGCCGAATCCGAACCGGGCGCTGAGTGGCTTCTTCCCACAACAGGCGAGCAGGATTCAGCAGCAGGACGGCAACCTGAATCAAATGGGTTAAAACCCATTAGAAACAGCGGTGGTGGGGACTTGAACCCCAGCAACTATTATCCGAACTATTGACTTCCAAGTGTGGGTTTTGACACCCAAAACGTGTTGTGTATGCGTGTTATTAACTGTTCTTTGCTTTAGACACGATTTGGACGTTTTTATGGCTTTTGGTGTGCTAATGGACAAGATTGAACACTTTTCCGGCCGATTTGGTGACTTGCGGCCAAATATGCAAATGAGGTTAGCCCTGGCCGGACATTCGGCCAGGAATGGGAACTGCACTACTCAACGCTACCTAAAGGACAGAATTTACTAGGAAATAATGGTACTACCCTAGATTCTAACTAGCTATCAATTATACTACCTAACTAACTGCATGAACGACTTCTAGCCTCAGCCCTTCTAGACTCAGCCCAAGCCCAGCCAAGGCGTTTTCATCAGAGAAGCGGTCTACGCTTTTCTCTTCCATCTTGTACAGGAGGGATACAGTCCGAATGCCATCTTTTCAAATGAGGGAAGGAGGATATTGGCGGGCTACGGAGTGGAAATGCTAACGATCTACCCACAAGCAAATTTGGTGAGACGGCCGAACGACGACGACAACGACGACGACAGTACTTTGGCGAATATACCTAATATCGAAAACGACCCCCCTGGCCCCGCCCCAATGCAGGGGGGCCAGGGAGATCACTAGTTTGGGGTCCTAATTGTTGTAATAAAATAGTTGTAATAAAGCAGAGTTGTTTCTTGTAGAGTTGGGACCGGCTCCACTAGAACCGGTTGGAACCGGAACCGGAACCGGAACCGAACCGGAAGGAAATTTAGAACCGGAACCGGTAGGATTTGGAACCGGCCGGTTCCACTCTTAAAAATGGACTTGAACTAATTTTTTGCAGGAGTTTAAATTTTGCAAAAGCTGGAATTTGTGGTTGCCATTCAGTGTTGCCATTCATATTATCTTTTTCAAACTAGTGACTGTGAAATTGAAACTAAAGATCTAGTTTGAACTGAAACTAAACAAATTTAGACCTGAAGGCGAAATATGTAGGATGAGACTGATAATAATTAAGAATTTCAAACTAAACGTGAAATGAATGTACAATTATTGGCACTGAAACTGAAGCTGAAAGTCCATAGAATAAATTTAGATCCTAAACTGGAAACGACATAGCTTCAGCTTCCACTGAAGGTGACACAAACTCCCCGCTTCCCCTTTTCATGTGATAGAGGCACGTTTCAGTTTTCGCTGAAGCTGAGGCATAGAACTAAGAGAAATTTCAAATATTTCTTTGACTCAACATTAGTGACATTATCATCCCGTCTGAGTTAAGACAAAAATTAAATTTTAAACATACTTGAAAAATTAGGAATTATATATATATATATATATATATATATATATATATATATATATATATACTTGTTTATTTTAGGCAGGCTACATTCTTTCTACCAGAACAGGGTGCGACGACACCGAAGCGACCTGCACCGAACGATAGGACGAGGGCATCGGCCCAGCCAAGGCGTTTTCATCAGAGAAGCGGTTTACGCTTTTCTCTTCCATCTATACAGGAGGGATACGCTCCGAATGCCATCTTTTCAAATGAGGGAAGGAGGATATTGGCGGGCTACGGAGTGGAAATGCTAACGATCTACCCACAAGCGAATTTGGTGAGACGGCCGAACGACGACGACAACGACGACGACAGTACTTTGGCGAATATACCTAATATCGAAAACGACCCCCCTGGCCCCGCCCCAATGCAGGGGGGCCAGGGGGATCACTAGTTTGTGGTCCTAATTGTTGTAATAAAATAGTTGTAATAAAGCAGAGTTGTTTCTTGTAGAGTTGGGACCGGCTCCACTAGAACCGGTTGGAACCGGAACCG
Source organism: Trissonchulus latispiculum (assembly GCA_030248195.1). NCBI lineage: Eukaryota > Metazoa > Nematoda > Enoplea > Enoplida > Ironidae > Trissonchulus > Trissonchulus latispiculum. The sequence goes on along the minus strand of JASAND010000871.1, from coordinate 40,517 downwards.
AACCGGAAGGAATTTTAGAACCGGAACCGGTAGGATTTGGAACCGGCCGGTTCCACTCTTAGAAATGGACTTGAACTAATTTTTTGCATGAGTTTAAATTTTGCAAAAGCTGGAATTTGTGGTTGCCATTCAGTGTTGCCATTCATATTATCTTTTTCAAACTAGTGACTGTGAAATTGAAACTAAAGATCTAGTTTGAACTGAAACTAAACAAATTTAGACCTGAAGGCGAAATATGTAGGATGAGACTGATAATAATTAAGAATTTCAAACTAAACGTGAAATGAATGTACAATTATTGGCACTGAAACTGAAGCTGAAAGTCCATAGAATAAATTTAGATCCTAAACTGGAAACGACATAGCTTCAGCTTCCACTGAAGGTGACACAAACTCCCCGCTTCCCCTTTTCATGTGATCGAGGCACGTTTCAGTTTTCGCTGAAGCCGAGGCATAGAACTAAGAGAAATTTCAAATATTTCTTTGACTCAACATTAGTGACATTATCATCCCGTCTTAGTTAAGACAAAAATTAAATTTTAAACATACTTGAAAAATTAGGAATTATATATATATATATATATATATATATATATATACTTGTTTATTTTAGGCAGACTACATTCTTTCTACCAGAACAGTTTGCGACGACACCGAAGCGACCTGTACCGAACGATAGGACGAGGGCATCGGCCCAGCCAAGGCGTTTTCATCAGAGAAGCGGTCTACGCTTTTCTTTTCCATCTTATACAGGAGGGCTACAGTCCGAATGCCATCTTTTCAAATGAGGGAAGGAGGATATTGGCGGGCTACGGAGTGGAAATGCTAACGATCTACCCACAAGCGAATTTGGTGAGGCGGCCGAACGACGACGACAACGACGACGACAGTACTTTGGCGACTATACCTAATATCGAAAACGACCCCCCTGGCCCCGCCCCAATGCAGGGGGGCCAGGGGATCACTAGTTTGGGGTCCTAATTGTTGTAATAAAATAGTTGTAATAAAGCAGAGTTGTTTCTTGTAGATTTGGGACCGGCTCCACTAGAACCGGTTGGAACCGGAGCCGAACCGGAAAGAATTTTAGAACCGGAACCGGTAGGATTTGGAACCGGCCGGTTCCACTCTTAGAAATGGACTTGAACTAATTTTTTGCATGAGTTTAAATTTTGCAAAAGCTGGAATTTGTGGTTGCCATTCAGTGTTGCCATTCATATTATCTTTTTCAAACTAGTGACTGTGAAATTGAAACTAAAGATCTAGTTTGAACTGAAACTAAACAAATTTAGACCTGAAGGCGAAATATGTAGGATGAGACTGATAATAATTAAGAATTTCAAACTAAACGTGAAATGAATGTACAATTATTGGCACTGAAACTGAAGCTGAAAGTCCATAGAATAAATTTAGATCCTAAACTGGAAACGACATAGCTTCAGCTTCCACTGAAGGTGACACAAACTCCCCGCTTCCCCTTTTCATGTGATCGAGGCACGTTTCAGTTTTCGCTGAAGCTGAGGCATAGAACTAAGAGAAATTTCAAATATTTCTTTGACTCAAGATTAGTGACATTATCATGCCGTCTGAGTTAAGACAAAAATTAAATCTTAAACATACTTGAAAGATTAGGAATTATATATATATATATATATATATATATACTTGTTTATTTTAGGCAGGCTACATTCTTTCTACCAGAACAGGCTGCGACGACACCGAAGCGACCTGCACACCGAACGATAGGACGAGGGCATCGGCCCAGCCAAGGCGTTTTCATCAGAGAAGCGGTCTACGCTTTTCTCTTCCATCTTGTACAGGAGGGATCCAGTCCGAATTTCCATCTTTTCAAATGAGGGAAGGAGGATATTGGCGGGCTACGGAGTGGAAATGCTAACGATCTACCCACAAGCGAATTCGGTGAGACGGCCGAACGACGACGACAACGACGACGACAGTACTTTGGCGAATATACCTAATATCGAAAACGACCCCCCCCTGGCCCCGCCCCAATGCAGGGGGGCCAGGGGATCACTAGTTTGGGGTCCTAATTGTTGTAATAAAATAGTTGTAACAAGAGCAGAGTTGTTTCTTGTAGAGTTTTGGGACCGGCTCCACATAGAACCGGTTGGAACCCCGTTTCGACTAGGTACTGATTTGCGGGGGGGGTCACTAGGGTCTAATTGCGGGGGTGGGCCGTTAGCGAATATTTTTCTCTGAAACATAGATTTTAGAACCGGAACCGGTAGGATTTGAGAACCGGCTCCACTAGAACCGGTTCCAACTCTTAGGATTTGGAACTTTGGACTTGAACTAATTTTTTGCAGGAGTTTAAATTTTGCAAAAGCTGGAATTTGTGGTTGCCATTCAGTGTTGCCATTCATATTATCTTTTTCAAACTAGTGACTGTGAAATTGAAACTAAAGATCTAGTTTGAACTGAAACTAAACAAATTTAGACCTGAAGGCGAAATATGTAGGATGAGACTGATAATAATTAAGAATTTCAAACTAAACGTGAAATGAATGTACAATTATTGGCACTGAAACTGAAGCTGAAAGTCCATAGACTAAGTTTAGATCCTAAACTGGAAACGACATAGCTTCAGCTTCCACTGAAGGTGACACAAACTCCCCGCTTCCCCTTTTCATGTGATCGAGGCACGTTTCAGTTTTCGCTGAAGCCGAGGCATAGAACTAAGAGAAATTTCAAATATTTCTTTGACTCAACATTAGTGACATTATCATCCCGTCTTAGTTAAGACAAAAATTAAATTTTAAACATACTTGAAAAATTAGGAATTATATATATATACTTGTTTATTTTAGGCAGGCTACATTCTTTCTACCAGAACAGGGTGCGACGACACCGAAGCGACCTGCACCGAACGATAGGACGAGGGCATCGGCCCAGCCAAGGCGTTTTCATCAGAGAAGCGGTCTACGCTTTTCTCTTCCATCTTGTACTGGAGGGATACAGTCCGAATGCCATCTTTTCAAATGAGGGAAGGAGGATATTGGCGGGCTACGGAATGGAAATGCTAACGATCTACCCACAAGCGAATTTGGTGAGACGGCCGAACGACGACGACAACGACGACGACAGTACTTTGGCGAATATACCTAATATCGAAAACGACCCCCCTGGCCCCGTCCCAATGCAGGGGGGCCAGGGGGATCACTAGTTTGTGGTCCTAATTGTTGTAATAAAATAGTTGTAATAAAGCAGAGTTGTTTCTTGTAGAGTTGGGACTAGAACCGGCTGGAACCGGAACCGGAACCGAACCGGAAGGAATTTTAGAACCGGAACCGGAACCGGAACCGGAACCGGTAGGATTTGGAACCGGCCGGTTCCACTCTTAAAAATGGACTTATAATAAAATAGTTGTAATAAAGCAGAGTTGTTTCTTGTAGAGTTGGGACCGGCTCCACTAGAACCGGTTGGAACCGGAACCGAACCGGAAGGAATTTTAGAACCGGAACCGGTAGGATTTGGAACCGGCCGGTTCCACTCTTAAAAATGGACTTGAACTAATTTTTTGCAGGAGTTTAAATTTTGCAAAAGCTGGAATTTGTGGTTGCCATTCAGTGTTGCCATTCATATTATCTTTTTCAAAATAGTGACTGTGAAATTGAAACTAAAGATCTAGTTTGAACTGAAACTAAACAAATTTAGACCTGAAGGCGAAATATGTAGGATGAGACTGATAATAATTAAGAATTTCAAACTAAACGTGAAATGAATCTACAATTATGGCACTGAAACTGAAGCTAAAAGTCCATAGAATAAATTTAGATCCTAAACTGGAAACGACATAGCTTCAGCTTCCACTGATGGTGACACAAACTCCCCGCTTCCCCTTTTCATGTGATCGAGGCACGTTTCAGTTTTCGCTGAAGCCGAGGCATGGAGGCTGAAGCTGGGCCGAGGCTGAAGGCATAGAACTAAGAGAAATTTCAAATATTTCTTTGACTCAACATTAGTGACATTATAATCCCGTCTGAGTTAAGACAAAAATTAAATGTTAAACATACTTGAAAAATTAGGAACATGTATTGCAAGGGAAAAATTCTATACTTCCTTTATTCTGGAATTTCGTAAGTTTTTGTTTTCATGCTTTTGATTTTTCAAATTTTGTTAAGTAATTTTGTATTACCAAAATGCAGTTGTGAAAATGTCTCTAAATTAATTTTAACGAATTTTTGAAATGTTTGTGTTCTAAAATTCCAATTGTAATTGATGAAAGACGGGCACTTTCGTTCAGACGTGACCGATAACGCAGTACCGCCCAAAAATAACTGGGTATTTGGCGAGCATTCGAGCAGCCAGTTTGCTCGAAGCTGCTCGCGCTCGTTTGCTCGCGTGCATGCGAGAACTTAAAAGATTGCAAAGAGAAGTTGGAAAAGTAAAAGCTTGCTTTAAAGCAAAGCTTCAGCTGACAGTTTTTGCCTGTTTTGTTGGGGTTAAAGAAAGCCAATGTTTACAGTTTTTCAATGTTAGTACGTTTGTCGGCCACTCAAAAAGCAGACTACTACACTAGACAGACGTCTAAAACGATTGCAACATATTGTGCTGATATAACAGTTGCTTCTGTGCTCACGAAATTGACAGCCAGAGTCATAGTCGCAAACAGTGGTGGACGGAAAAAATATAACTGCAAATATAAACATAGAAATAAAACATAAAAGCGGGCAAAGAGTAAAGCAATATAACGGTTGACATAATTTATGGAACCTTTCAAAGCTTTAACAGTATTTAACTGGATGAAATCATGGGTGATGGGAAATTATTCTTATAAAAGAATGTTGACGTTGTATGATGTAGTGGATGAGTTCGCAGCTATTCGCATATATATAAATAAATAAACACACATATATATATATATGTATGTATAAATTTTCTTTCTTTTTTAATTAACTATTATTTAACTAATTATTAATTATTAACTATTAATTGTTAACTAATTATTTCTTAACGGTGCATTTAAAAATTTCTGCAAAAATCTTAGCAAATGCAGGCCAAACGGAACGGGAAATGAAGAAATGTGCTAGAAAACTGCAGATACCATAAAGATTTTTCGAGGCAGAACAACTTTGTTTTGTTGTAGTTATGATTTCATCCAGTTAAATACTGTTAAAGCTTTGAAAGGTTCCATAAATTATGTCAACCGTTATATTGCTTTACTCTTTGCCCGCTTTTATGTTTTATTTCTATGTTTATATTTGCAGTTATATTTTTCCGTCCACCACTGTTTGCGACTATGACTCTGGCTGTCAATTTCGTGAGCACAGAAGCAACTTCAAAATTATATCAGCACAATATGTTGCAATCGTTTTAAACGTCTGTCTAGTGTAGTAGTCTGCTTTTTGAGTGGCCGACAAACGTACTAACATTGAAAAACTGTAAACATTGGCTTTCTTTAACCCCAACAAAACAGGCAAAAACTGTCAGCTGAAGCTTTGCCTTAAAGCAAGCTTTTACTTTTCTAACTTCTCTTTGCAATCTTTTAAGTTCTCGCATGCACGCGAGCAAACGAGCGCGAGCAGCTTCGAGCAAACTGGCTGCTCGAATGCTCGCGAAATACCCAGTTACTTTTGGGCGGTACTGTACTCTTGATTTTACGTAGAAACATTTGGTGCAATCGGACGAAAGTACCGACAAACATATAGCTGCCAATTATCCCTGCATCATGTGCTTCTGGCAAATAATACCGACATGTGCAACACGGAATTTGACAATAAGCATTCACTCTCGACAAATTTGCAATTATAGCTAGCAAAAATCCTTTCTGCTTCAGTTTCAGCTACTGAAACTTTTACAACTAGAAACTAAAAGCTCATAACTAACATAAGCATGATTGTTGTCTATTTACTCTTGTCATTACCAAGAAGATGCTTGGTCTTTGCTCAGCTGCCTGTAGCTGTCGCTGCACCTGATTCCCTGTCCGACCTCCAAATTTTGTGACATACAAACTGAAAAGTAACGTCTACTGACAACAACAGTTGTCAACAACAACAACAACAACAACAACAACATTCTAACAGTCTAATAATTAGTGTAGAGGTGACATTTAAGTGCGAATTCCGGGGCACTGATTATCAGTCTGATAATCAGTGCAAATTTTGATTAGGGCAGCGATAATTTTCTTATTATTGCCATATGATTACTATCTGTTTTTTGTATTTTCATTGCTTCTTTGGTACTTTAAGACTGATATAAGTTTTTTTAGAAATTTAATCTAGATTCCCTTATTGTCATATTTTCACTTGGGGAGGTTGAATTTGTAATTGTCAAAAAATTTTATTAAGTGTTGGATGAGTGTAGTCATACATGTCGACTCAGGCATTGCCAGAATTAGATTCAGATAATATTACTTAAGCTTAAACAAGGACAATCAGAATAAAAAATTTGAATAAGCCTAGAAAATTAGATCACTGCGCCCAAGTCTTAAAATAAATTGAGTTAAATGTGTGAAAGAATATAAGTTGAAAAAATCGTTAATTCGGCTATTTCATTAAGTCAGTTAGTCATTAATATTACTAATAGTTCTACAACTTCATTAAAATTTATTAAAATTCAAGACCTCTCTACTGATAGTAAACCTAACGGGGACCATACGACTGATAGACTATTAGCTCGCAATTATCAGTCAAAAGCTAACACTGTTGAAGTATATGCAACAAACACTGTTAGATCTACTGTTATAACACTATTAATTATCAGTTAACAGTGAGTTAACAGTGTTAGACTTTATGCAACAGAAACCACTGTTAAACTGATAGACTGTTAGACTGTTGGAGTGATAAAACTTTTATGCAACAGGGCCCAGAAGTGGCCATATTCCACAACGTCACACAACTGTCAAACCAACATCAATTATCTTCTCTATAATCAGATTATTTCCGAACAAGCTGCTGCATATTTAGTAAAACTGTTGAACATGTTCCAACTAATTCTTTTATCATTTGAAATACAAACAATAAGAACGATCCGCTGGGGTGATTCTTTTCATTGTATATTGCATAGGGTATACCAAACCAGGAAACCATAGTCTTGATGTGGCTTATTAGGTACACGCGATTAGGTTCCACAGAAAAGGATGGTTTTTCTAATGGTCAGTTGGAACTGCTAAACCTACGTTTACTTTTTGAATCAAGAAGTAACTTGAAAGCTCATATGGCTCACGACTGCAAAATCATGGAAAGTCATGCTGTTGAGAGATTTGCAGGCTGAGGGTAAGCATCCCTTGAAGCCTCCGTCATTCAATCAATCCAGTTTCCGAAATCCATCAATCAAGTTTCCGAAAGTGAGAAAGCAGATGGAGCTAAAGGCAAAATTTGAAAAGCTTAAGTTAACCTCTAAGTGGATCTCTGGAACTGCTAGCTTTAATTGCAGCTAACCAGGGCAAAAAAGAAGTCACAGAGAGGGAGACTATGACCAGAACGGTCGAGGAAACCTCAACGATCGAGATAACAGAAGTTATCAAAGAACAATTATGCTCCCAGAGGGGAGTACTATGATAAGAATGTACACTTTCTTTTGCGGAAGAGATTAGAGAACGGTGGTGGGAGAACAAACATGTAGATAGGTCGATCATCTTTAGGTAACAATTTTTTGTTTGTTTGGTTTTTAGTTTAACAATTTTTGTCGATCAACCATGAACTAGTTTCAAACTGCTGTAACCTACGATTGTATCTCTTTTTGAAAAAGTAACAAATGTTCTTGATTGGAACTAGTTATTAATCTGAATATTCTACTTTATATAAACGTGCTGTTTTTGCACTAAATCTTTTGTCTTTTTGGCAAATAGTGTTGCTCACCGGCCCAATCTTTCGTAGACTTGCGAAGTGCCTAGACATAGGGTTGTAAATTGTAAAAAAGTAAAAATGTTAAAAAACATTTTTACAGTTATTAACAGTAGCAAAATTTCGGAATTTTTAACAGGTTTTTTTACACTTTTTAACCCCAATTTTTTACACTTTTTAACACTAGATTTTTTACATATTCTTAACATTTTTTAACACTACTTTTCGGAAATTTTTTGCACTTTTTTACAAATTTTTTACACTTTTTTACAATTGTTTTACACTTTTTTTACACATTTTCACAGACCGTTGATTGTGAAAAATAGTGTTTCAAGTATATAGTATACATAGCGGACAGGTTTTGTTTCAGTACGTGAAAATCACCTTAATGTATTTTATTTCAACAAGTAAAAGACGACATTCAAAGTAAAGACGGGGGTTGGACAATGTTGACGATATTTTGGGAATTCATTTTCGATTAATAAGTCGCCGAATGCCGACTGTAACTCAGTTGCAATTGAATCTCGTGCCAGATAACGTAGTGAGAGGATTGTTTCCTTTCATTGAAAATTTAGAAATCCTGCAAGATGGATTCTTTAAGTGAACATCTCAGTCAATAAAATTTAACAATTCTAAGCCATAATGGAACAGCATTTCAGAATCAAAAATTTCACAGCTAAAATAATTTTTGAAATCTAAAACACCAGACAATGCTCTGATAGATTTTTATAAACGGAACATTCTCGTTATTTGAAAATTTTGAAACGTGAAATTGAAATTGAAATTGAAAATTTTTGAAAATTCGGAAATAAAATAATTTGAAAAGGCGCTTGATTTTCCGATCTCATTAAAAGTATTTGGAAATTGCATTGGGAATACTAATGCAAATAATGTAAATGGCACTTTCTATATTTTTCTTTTGCTAAATCTGTCGTCACTTTATAAATGCAAAAAGAAAACATTAATATTTTAAGGAGAATTGCGAGCAATTAACAAAATTTTTGGTCAATTATCAAAATAAACAAATGCCTTATGGCTATGGCGGCATGCAATAAAATGCTTAAACTCATCCTTTCTGACAGTTGAACAACGCGCCAATCATTACTGTGGTACAGAGGAAATGAATTTGGCATCGAAACATTTTTTACACATTTTTTACACTTTTTAACACTTTTTTACACTTTTAACACTTTTTTACACTGTTAAAAACAGGTGTAAAAATTAATTACTTTTTTACATGTAAATTAACAACCCTACCTAGACAGATTGCACGAAAACATCACTTTGACAAAATTTTCGCAATGTGCCTAAAGGCTCTTTCCGAAGTGTCTAAAATGACTAGACACTTCCAGAAATGTCTAACTTCGCTATTTGTCTACCACATAATACAATATACCACGTCTTGAAAATGTATCGGGTGTTCTGGCCCTCACCGGCCGGCCGGCAGATGGAAGCCAGTTTAAGGTCGTGCTCCCCTTACGTGCAGATATAGTTGCAGAAAGTGCAATTATTGCCCGATTTCCTTCAGATTTTTAGAAAATACATCGGGAATGATAATAAACGTCCTGCAAAAACGCCAACTTCATAACATTCATGTACGGTGAGAGACAGAAATTTGAAGTTGTAGAGCTATATATAGAAAATTATTCCCAACAACTATAATCATTTTAAAGCTTATTATGTGCTCTACAACTTTGGTTTTAGACATAAGTCTCTAGCTCTTATCGTTTTTGAGCAGTGAATTTTTGATCAATTTTTGTTCGAAAATTGGTTATTTTTGACAAGATCTTGCTGAAAACAGGTTTTGTCAAATTGGAACCAGTGTACACTACAAGCGTAGACAAGTTTATAATCAAATGAAAGAGCTTCAAAAGAGGTACAAACTAGGTTAATTAGAGCCCTGTACACTGAATGAGTCTAAAGTTCTGGTCGAATAACTGATTTCGTCAGATTGCGGCCAAAATTTTTTGACCGAAAATTGCTCCACAACCAATGGGTGGATCTAAAAGATATTTTGCACACAGTATGTTTGGACAATTTGCCCGGGGCGGTTTTTTGTTTTTCTCTTTATCAGCCTCCAATCAACAGCAATGATTTTTCAAAGTTGGATAAAATGCCAAATTTTCAGAAAATGCTCAATTTCTGCATACTGAAATGATATTTTGACAAAATCAAAAAACCGTCCCTGGCAAATTATCTCATAAACACATTGGATACGGCCATTGTCTTGTTGCTTAGAATTTTTTCAGAAAACATTTTGGTTGAAAATTGTGGCCGCGTTTGGTAAGTTTGCGAAAACTCCAAACTAGGTAGACACCTTTTAATAACACCAAGCGACGCAGAAGATGCAGAGCTTCATTTTGATATGTCGCTCAATTCATAGCTCTCAATATTGAATAAGTTATAGCTTTCCAAAGTGGACTGAATGTAAGGGAAGTGCGACCTTAAGGCGATAGACTGCCTCATCTGCCTTGACGTATTCCTAAACGGTCTGTAAGAGACTGTTCAAAACTTACGGACTCAAATCACTGCAATCAAGCTCCTGTGAGAAATAATAGGGTAAACTACGCGCTGTTTCCGGTTTCAATTTTCGTCGATTTAATTTCACAGGAAACTTGGCCTGCTTTTCAGCGGCTGGCCTGTCTTTTGGTTCTGTTGTGAAGTATACTATGTAATATCTGTTTATTAAATTGACAACGTAGTCAAGCGTAAGTTTTCTTAACCTATATTAATCAGAATTCCAGCCTTGGTTACTGGGGCACCTATACATCATTTATTATGTCTTTCAGTTGAACCTGAAAAGAGCCAAAATACCCTGCTGATTTTATTTATGCCATATTTTATTGGTGAGACTAAGGACTAGGACGGGTAATTGGGTTAGCTTTTTCCAGTTTCAAGTCTTGCATCTCACGAGTGTAATGGGCGTCATGGGTTTGTCATCGGTTGGAAGGTTAAATATGAAAAAAGAAGTATTTCTCTTCCTAGTGTTTTTATACTTCTGGATGCTTGGCACACACACGCTCATACGTTTGGCTGTGGGGGTTCATGGTAAACACTGTTACAGGTTTTGCACTGCTTTAGTAGTGCTGTTGATCGGCCGAGTGGAAAACGGCAGCAGGCCGGCAATTATATCTCAGTGGTTTATTAGAGTCTGACACAAAATAGTGTGTAGAAAACTGTGATGTTATACTGACTTTAAAATTCAAGCCTTAACCGATTTTCTTCGTTTCGGCATCATTTTGCGTGTTTTTCATATGGGAAATTTTGCTGTAAAAATTTTTAGCATGCATAGTCCGACGAAAACCTCAGATAAACCGATAGCTTGAAATTTTTCAAAATTTTAAATTCTATATAAATTTTCCTCTTATCACGTGGATTCTGCAAATATATTATACGGGCTTCAGATGAGTACTTGATGCAGCTTAAGTGATCACAGTTTTCTACACACATTTTTGTATCATACTTTAGTTTCCTCTGTAAATTTGCCTTTAAACTATGAGAATATTTGCATTGTCAGCCATAGGACAGCCAGCCGGCCGTATACATGGCCGGCCGATGAAAATTTCTGCCCTTCAATAGCACCTTATCACAAGTTTCAGCACAAGCTAAGTTTTACACCTTATCACATATTGGCTTGGTTCAGTCGGACGACCTGCCGAGTGTCGACTGTTTCCTGACCGGTTTTCCGGCTAATGGCAGACAGTTTCACACCGGGCTATCAACAACTCTACTGTACTTTAAGTAAAAGCTACGCTCAACTTAAAATCTGATTTAACGATTGCTTCATTTTTGATGTGGCTGTAATCAAGTTAAAAATTCAATTTAGTGCGGTTATGATGAAAGAATCGGGATATAATTTCATAGATCCACAGGAAATAAGTAACTATTCTAATCCTTATAGCTCCTATAGCTGTTAATTTGATCCATGTCAACTGTGTAAACTTTGCGCTTAGCGTTGGCAGGCTGTGCCTAGCTTTAATCTGCAATAAACGATCCTTCCAATAATTAATTAATGAACTTGTCAAGTTTATTACAATATAGTATCTACTCCCGTGATAAAACTGGGAGGTCAGGTTTCTGCAAGATTAATTGCCGTAACTCTTTACAGGTTCAGCTGATGTTCATTGAATCCGGGTAAAGCAAGACACAAAATTAATCAACTAAAGTGAACATTATATGTGGCCGTGTTTCTTTGTTCTTGAACAGAATAAAAAAGTAGACTTTCGACAGAGGGATATCCATTATTTTTCTTTGCCCGAAGGATCAACCAATATCAATTTGAGAAATCATCTTTTTCCCATGTCTTTTAAAAGTGATCCTCCTCTTAAGACTTTTTTAGTTAAGCGACTGCTTTTTAGGTTTAGATTAGTGAGTCTGACCACCGTCTTAGTTTGCCTTATATACTTGAAGTAAGACAGGACATATTTCTTCGGGTTTTTTGGTTAGATGAATCGTTGTCTGTGGTTACTAAAAACAGGTCAGTCCCGTCATACAACCTGAAAATTTTCAAGACGTCAATGGTGATAGCGCAAATGATACAGCGATAATGCAAAAAGGCAAAACTAAAATAATCAAAATAATAAATCATAAATTTAACTCACCTAAATCAATCTTTAATACTTTGGTTTGGCGTTACGCCTCCTCGCGAACGCAGCGGGGGCGTGGCACAGCAGGAAAACATCTTTAATACCAGGCAGCTAGATGACCCTAGTCTCGGCGATCTGTTGATTTGCAATGTTCTAAGAACCTCAATATAAAACCGGATGATTCACAAAATACTTGGTGTGGATATTATGCATTGGATGACATATCCGTTTGAGCTGTGGCGCAAAGGCGCATCATTTTCGAAACTTGGCGGTTTGAAACCTAGTTTCAGTTTCAGTTTCAGTTTCAGTAACTGAAACATCACTACTTGGCGCATCTAAATCAGTGAATACTCGATAAATGTTAAATTGTTTACTTTTACGCTGAAAAAGTTCTCGAGTTCTCGAGTCAAGTTCTCTGGTCGATTTTTTAGTCTATAGACTGAAAAGTTGTCTATCTAACTATCTATCTAACTATCTAATGTCTTGATAGTTTTCCAATTTATTGAGGGCAAATCAGAAGCTTATCCTTTACACAGCCATTTTCTTGAATAAATGACGTTTAAGATGGTTTAATGGTTCCATGAAAACCTTAACAAAAAGTTAAGTTGTTTTTGCGGGACATAAGCATGAAATAACTTTTTGGCGAAAAACAGAAATTAGTGACTGTCCATACAACATCTTTCTAAACAGAATTTCATTATTTTGCTGAGATCTGACGCATGGTTATTGGATATGCTTTGGTGTGACAACAAGTATGAGGTATCGGCAGCAGTTATTCACAGTTAATTCATTGTATGTTAAATTTGAAACATATGACTGACTGGGTGCAGCGATAGGCATTGAAGAGTGAACGGTCTCCTTGTGTCTATGCTTGCAATTCCATATTACATCGGAATGCTACATGATCTTCTGAGATTGTAAGATTTAGACAGCACATAATGGCACTTTAATCTTAACGTTTAAATTCACTTCTATCCATAGTCTATTTATAACCACTATTAGTTTTTTATTAGTTTTTACATGTTAAGCTTACAACTTTAGCTTATACTGAGCCAACAAACAGCTGAATCAAAATTCGCATTTCAGATTTGTGCTCAACGCCATGTATGAACTTTCAGCAAAATATTTTTCAAAAACGTTTCTGTGTGTTGCTTGTTCCCCCTTACCAAACTAAAATTTAATTTTTTTAAAAATTTTTCAAAAATTTAAGATTTTTGAATTTTTGAATTCAGCCTTCGCACCAATACAAAAGTTATTGGTCAAAAACTCAAAAGCCAGGATTCGACGAAAGCTCAGATGAACCCTTGTTGGGTTGCCGCTTTTTCCTCAAAAAGGCAACACTTTGTGTTAGGTATGTCCGTTATTGGGTTGCCGCTTTTTCGCAAAAAGGCAACCCTTTGTGTTGGGTATGTCCGTTATTTCTTATTATTTCTTGCCGTATGTGTCCCCCCCCCTCTAACTTTTGATTGGCTGGACCGATCCAGCTGAAATTTTCAGGGGGAGTTGGGGGTGATCTAAAGTGCTCCCGGAAGCGCGGGCAGTTCGGTACTTCCCTGAATCCGGGAATGGCGAATCCCGGAATTTTTTAGAATGGTAAGGGGGGACCAAGGGAAACGTAAAAATTTTTTGTCTCCGATTTTGATCAAAAGTTGGTCATAGGGTAATTCGTCCACGCTGATTTCGAAACTGAAATCGAAATTCCCGGAAAATTTACGGATTTCGAGATATTGGACACAGAAAATTCCGGATTTTGAAAAAATTTTCCGAAAGTGGTCAATATGGTACTCAAATGAAAGAGCTCGTCGAGCTGAACAACTTTCCTTCTTGCGACATTTTCCGGAAGTGTGCCTAGCGAAAGTTATGGCCGAAAAACTGAAAATCCGGGAATTCCCGAAAACCCGGATTTTAAGCGGAAAAATTTTTTGTCTCCGATTTTGATCAAAAGTTGGTCATAGGGTAATTCGATCACGCTGATTTCGAAAATGAAATCGAAATTTCCGGAAAATTTACGGATTTCGATATATTGGACCCGGAAAATTCCGGATTTTGAAAATTTTCCGAAAGTGGTCCATGTGGTACTCAAATGAAAGAGCTCGTCGAGCTGAACAACTTTCCTTCTTGCGACATTTTCCGGAAATGCGGCTAGCGAAAGTTATGGCCGAAAAACTGAAAATCCGGGAATTCCCGAAAACCCGGATTTTGGGCCAGAAAAGTTTTTGTATCCGATTTCTCTCAAAAGTTGGTCGTAGGCTAATTCGACCACGCTGATTTCGAAACTGAAATCGAAATTTCCGGAATATTTACGGATTTCGTGGTACTAGACACGGAAAATTGACTTGTTGATAAGAGGAAAAATGCAGCGGCAACCCATTCATGCAAATAAGCTTGTTTATTTATTTATTTATTTCTTGCCGAATGTGTCCCCCCCTCTAACTTTTGATTGGCTGGACCGATCCGGCTGAAATTTTCAGGGGGACTTGGGGGTGACCTAAAGTGCTCCCGGAAGCGCGGGCAGTTCGGTACTTCCCGGATTCCGGGAATGACGAATCCCGGAATTTTTTAGAATGGTAAGGGGGGACCAAGGGAAACGTAAAAATTTTTTGTCTCCGATTTTGCTTAAAAGTTGGGCATAGGGTAATTCAACCACGCTGATTTCGAAACTAAAATCGAAATTTCCGGAAAATTTACGGATTTCGAGATATTGGACCCGGAAAATTCCGGATTTTGAAAAATTTTTCCAAAAGTGGTCGATATGGTACTCAAATGAAAAAGCTCGCCGAGCTCAACAACTTTCATTCTTGCAACATTTTCCGGAAATGCGTCCAGCGAAAGTTATGACTGAAAAACTGAAAATCCGGGATTTCACGAAAAACCGGATTTTGAAAGGAAAATTTTTTTTGTCTCCAATTTTGCTTAAAAGCTGGTCATAGGGTAATTCGACCACGCTGATTTCGAAACTAAAATCGAAATTTCCGGCAAATTTACGGATTTCGATATATTGGACCTAGAAAATTTCGGATTTTGCAAAATTTCTCCGAAAGTGGTCGATATGTGACTCAAATGAAAGAGCTTGTCGAGCTGAACAACTTTCCTTCTTGCGACATTTTCCGGAAATGCTCCTAGCGAAAGTTATGGCCGAGAAACTGAAAATCGGGGAATTCTCGAAAACCCGGATTTGGGACCAAAGAATTTTTTGTCTCCGATGTGCCTGAAGGGTTGGCCATAGACTAATTCGATGGCGCTGATTTCGAAAATGAAATTGATTTCGTGACGGAAAATTGACTTGTTTATAAGAGGAAAAGTGACAGCGGCAACCCATTCATGCCAATTTGCTTGTTTCTTTCTTTAAAATTCGCTTTCCCGTTTTTGTTAGATTCATAAACAGTCTGAGTAGAGCAGCAACGTAATAGAAACTTTGTGTGGCGCTGTTGCTGGGCCCTTCTCTAAACATAGTTTCTATCGATTATTGTTGTATCATTACTGTATTGTATCACTATGTGGAATCATTTCAAGAATTTCCGACGTTCTTATTTCAAACCAATAAAAGGTATCTTTATTTCATGAACGGTAAAGGTAAAATTGTCCGCTTGTGTAAGGACACTGGCTGGAGTTAGCTAATTGTCGCTCTCTCTTAAACTGGGAGCGCGAATTCAGTAGTCAGTCTCTAGAAATTTTAGATTGGGATGTCGGGCCTTTTATTGACCGGAATTATTACAGGTAACATAACATACCATAACACAGTTATATTAACTCTAAACTATAACTATAAAATGGGTATAGCGACAGCTTTGCGGAAGTTAAAACTTAGATCTTATTAGGAAAATCAAGAACAAAGATCAGAAATCCTAACTAGAACCAAATCAAGGTAGATTCGAGGATTCGAAAGACCGCCAGCAAAAGCTTTTTCATTTTATGGCAGCTAGTGTTTATCCTAAGTTTGGCAGCAAATCAGCTGGTCCCTATATTTCAGTTGAACTGATATGAAATCAGCAAAACTTCAGGGATTCATAATGAACGTTATTATGCCCGTTCCTTTCATGTGACTTAATGAAAAGTTATAGGAAAGTTGGGTTCAACTTTTTCCCTCTAACAGTCTGCCATTTTAAAGACAGTTGGCAGTCGCAGTCCCTACTTTTCAAACCTACTGAGATCTGAAAATCATCTAGGTTAAAGTGATGTGTTAAAAGCGCTACCTGGAGCGCGGCAAAGTGGTTCCGACTGGACGCTTTTAAATTGCGGTTCTGTTCCACTAAACTTTCAGGTTTTTGCAGGTTTTCATATTCATAAATGGCATATACTTTGGGTAGAGTGAAACGTTTTTACTAAAGAGTCTGCTAAACGCTAAAAGAGTCTGCCTGTCATAAACTAAGTGTATCGGTTTCCGGGCTTCGATCTAAGTTATAACACTTGTATGTATGAAATTGAATTCTATAAGAACAGCTGCTGAAGGAGCATTTTTGGGCTTAAAGCCTGACGGGCAGTTTCTTTTTCACACCGGTTCACTGATGACGTGGGAGCGAGATCAGACCACCCACGTCAGTCTAAGAGTAGATGCTTTCGAAAAAAGTTAAAAAGGTGTGATCTTGTCAAAGCTTCAGTCGGAAGGTTGCAGAGGGGGTACTGAAAACCATTCATGACCCTATACTATATTGTGGAGTATTAATGTATATTTTAGGAGCAGTAGACAGAGTTGTGAATATTTTCTTGGATTAGAGAATATATAAGTCTAGGTAGAACTGAAGCTTGTGACCTTAAACTCAGCCTAATTGATGTAGGCGTGAAAGCTCCATACAATTAAAAAACAGCTGAGTTCTTCGAAGCCTTTTTCTAAAGCCATCTGTCTCATTCTGTCACTATCAGTTAGATATATCGGCACTATCTACTCATCAAAGAAGATAGGTGTCTGTAGCCCTGTTGTTGTGTTCTACTTCTACATTCTTTCTTGTCCCAACTTATATAATACAATATATACTGTAAATTATATTCTCTATTATGTATAGTGTAAATGGGTCTTTCCCATTATCCCCCACAGCTTCCAAGAAGTATCGAAGAAGCACAATTTGACTGATGGAGTTGAAATTTGGTAGGGGTTGGTTTTCGGACCTGCTGATTTCAAAAATGCAAAATTTTTTAAATTTGTTAAAAAAGTTTTTAAAATTTTAAAATATTAGTTTGTTAAGGGGGGACCAAGGAGATCAAAAAAATTATTTGAAAAAATTCCGTGTTTCATGAATTCCTAGACAAGTCTGTGGATGGGATCTTGTGTGCGGTTTAGGTCACGTGGAACGTTATCTGGAAAGGGCATTCTACAATCTAACAGCGGTGGCGCAAACTTGATTACAGGGGATTTCTGGGGTCCTGATCACGAATTTGGAATCGGTTTTTCGATTCAGCTTTTCGTTAGCTCAGGATAACCTTACATCTTAAGCTTAAAAATTAGGCGTATATTAAGCTATTAAGCTGAACAAAAACTGATTTCAGATTCGTGATCAGCACCCCAGAAAACCCCTGTAAGCAAGTTTTCAGCAAAATTTTTAAAAAATTTTCGGTTTCCCTTGGTCTCTCCCCCCTTACCAAACCAAAATTTAAAAATTTTAAAATTTTTTGCATTTTTGAAATCAGCAGGTCCGAAAACCTACCCCTACCAAATTTCAACTCAATCAGTCAAATTGTGCTTCTTCGGTACTTATTCGGAGCTGTGGGGGGGATAATGGGAAAGACCTACTATAATAATATAATCAGATAGAAATACACTATGATACAATATTATAATTATAAATTATTATATATGATAGGTTCATAAATTATAATAGTTAGTGAAGTTTATGTAGTTATTATAAACAATAAGGAGTTAGTATGCAACGCGAACAGTAATGTACTACGTTAAACTGTCAGTGTTAAACTGTGTTAGTCATAGTTTTCGCCTGCGCTGTGGGCTGCACTGCGGTTGCCATACACTTATCATTATGTACTCTTGTTATAAAGTAGTAACTGCTATAAATGTAAACCCTCGGAGAGAATGCCAAAAGAAGCTAGCACTTACCATTTATATTACTGTCAAGTTACTGTAGAGCTTGCATGGTGAATCGTTAAGTACAAAAGCAAGTAATATTGTTAAAGTAGTAAAACAATCAGTAAATATTTAAAGCAGTTAAAAGCAATAGAAGTAGCTAGGCAGTTAAAGTAAGTAGTAACCGATTGGAAAATGCTGTCTACGGTAACCAGACTTGATGCTACCCATAATCTTTGGAAGGTATTCGTATTTTTTGCTGAACAAGCAGAGCTCAGTTGTATGTAGGCTGAGTTGATTAATTAATGTATACCAGTAGTGCTGGGACCGGTTCCGATTTTTGAAACCGGTTCCGGTTCCGGTTCTTGACTACTGGTTCCGGTTCCGGTTCCGGTTCCGGTTCCGGTTCTAGCTACCGGTTCCGGTTCCAATTGGTATTTTTGATAAAAAAGCTAAAATCACACGATTTTTTTATTTTTTTGACAATTGCTATAAAAACTTAATATATATAACTGCACAAAGCTATGAACGTGTTTTTAAACAGTGTTTTTGCGTACTTTTTACTATTTATATACAAATATTTACTGTGAAAAAGATATGGTTTTGTTTCATTTTTACCAATATGTTGTGGAAATTTTAGCTACCAGAGCTTACCAAAATACTAAGTATTCTCAATCTAGATAAACATTTAGCTACTGCCCTTCAGAAAGCGAACGTCGCACAGAACTTTCCTCGACCAATTTCAAGCAGTCCAATAAAATTTGCTTATCGACTCAACAACTACAGTTATAACATTACAAAGCTTAATCATTGAAAAAGCAGCTAATCTCATCTCGGGGTCGAAGATTTTTTGAGATCGAAAACTATAGCAGAAAACATTGGGGAAAATCGTTTAACGAGAATTAAAACTTTTCGAGCACTTATGCAGCACACAGGTACAACTAACTTTATACCTTTAAAACCAAAAATTGTATGTTACAATAAATAAAGTCAAGCTGCTAAGTTTTTATTTTACATAGAATCTGTTTTAATTTTTGTAGCGGAAATAAACAAATTTGTAACAAAAGAGCGCTATTCCCTATCAAATCCTAAACCTATATATCGCAAAAAGTACTAAAATATGACTATGAAATATGAAAATTTTTAATAGACCATCAAAGGCAATCTTTTCGGTAGCGCTAGTCGATTGCTATAAATTAAATAAGATCGGTATCTCAGGGATACTGTTGCTCAGCTTAACCCTTAATCTGGAGTTGCGCCTTCAGTATACCGGTTTGCTTCAGTTGAAGTTTGCACACAAAATTGCAGAGGCAACAGCTAAAGCTGGAAGAGTTGCCGTAAAACATCAAATCCTTAATGCTTACCTTTGTCATCCTTAAAGAAGAGTTAACACTGAATACACCTTAGTTTTTCTTTTTCTATAACCTTTTCCGAAAACTTAAAACATTGACTGAAAACTGTTATTAAAGACATCGTAAAATTGATATCAAATCTTCTGCCATTTACACAACAATTCTTTCAAAAACAAAATTTCATATCTAAATAGAAGTACCAGAATAAAGTTAAATTCCAAATGCTAAATTCAAATTCATAAGAAAATTTTAAAATTTTACAAAATAAACCTTGATTGAAGTTTCAAACAGCCA
The DNA here is from genome assembly GCA_030248195.1 of Trissonchulus latispiculum. Taxonomy (NCBI): domain Eukaryota; kingdom Metazoa; phylum Nematoda; class Enoplea; order Enoplida; family Ironidae; genus Trissonchulus; species Trissonchulus latispiculum. The sequence goes on along the minus strand of JASAND010000871.1, from coordinate 20,474 downwards.
AAATTAACACTAGAACCGGCCGGTTCCAAAAGCCACCGGTTCCGGTTCCGGTTCCGGTTCCGGTTCCGGTTCTAAAAATCCTACCGGTTCCGGTTCCGGTTCCGGTTCCGGTTCCGGTTCTACCGGTTCTTTTGGAACCGGTCCCAGCACTATATACCAGAATATGATGAACTTTCCAATATGCTAAGGTCTCTTCAACTCCACGTCTTCGCTAACAGTGCTACGTTGTCAAGTTCTACTGATTTTGAAAGGAGGGGTCAGAAGCTTTACGTTTTCTGTGGATATTTTGACGGGCTGAGGAACAAGTGGGTGTTTGTGTTTTTGTTTGTGAAGTGTATGTACTTCAACTGAGGAATGAGTTTTTATTCATCTTTATAAACATGCAAATAGTACAGGCTAAACTGGAATAGGGGCTCTAAATGTATCCGACAAAAATTATTCTGCCCGCGTTATTTGATTGGCCATGACACTATTTTTTATTGGATACATACTACATCTTTGAAAGAAAGCTGAAAGTTTGTCAACCTTTCTCTTGTAAATCAGTTTTTCAGGTCTTCTTATGTGGTAAGATTTCAGTCTAAGTGGATTTTTGAAACAGACAGAAACGGTAATGAAATTTTCACTGTGTAAGAAAAGGAGCCACGCAAGTCGCAGCTTCTCTCGGAGCGAAAGCTTTGATGTAATTTAGCTCTTTGTTCGGCTCACTTTCTAAAACGTCCGCGACTGAGGCACAAGTTGATATTGATATTCTTCTTGAATTTTCAAAAACAGCAATCAAAAAAGAGGGGGTGGCTTCAGAAAGAATGGACTTGGAGAATCTGATAAGTCCAAGATCCTCTCCATTTCGCCGTAGTTTGTGCTAAATTTATTTTCCTTTTAATGAAATTTAGTGTTTTTAGAGGACAGTTTTTCTGCGCTGTCTAACTATTTGTTTCCCACAATATTTTTCAAATATTCTCCGGTTTGTATAGCAACAAGAGATCTGAAATTTTGTTCTGGGGCAGGGCGGGCACCGACCGGCACCAGGCGTTTCCGAAAACTTCTTAAGCTTTTTTAATTCAACACATTCTGCTTTGGAAGGCGCCTTGGCGGTAAATAGAAAGCCGAGAGCTACGTCTAATTAAAATCCCCTTGCAAAGAATAAGAAAATTAAGTGTGGCAGTTACTATTTAGATATGAACTGCAATACTGAGACATCTATAGTCGTTTTGGTGGGATATGTTCTCCCAGACATTACACAGCTAAGTTAGTCTGTTGAGCTTTGCTTTAAGATCGCACTTTGACCAGTGATTCTCAGTAGCCTACAGCACCATTATTCTTATTCTGTTCTAATTGTTATTATTATTATTATTATTATTATTATTGTTATTCTGTTGAATTATTGTTTTTATTCTTAATTTCATGGCGCTAACGTAATCATATCTTTTTTTGGATAACAGCTGTGTCCAGCTATTTTACTGGAAATCAGTAAGTAATAACAAATGAAACGATTTTCATCAAAGTCATATTTTTCCATTTGACTGGTTTATTATCATCATATCAATCAAAGTTATCCGTTGCAAATTTCGTCAACCTAATAGACTATTATTTTGCTGCTTGATAAACTTTCATCTTAGCCATCAGTGAGGTCAAGCGAAAGGTCTTGAACTTGATTACTCTGAGGGAATTTTCGATTTATTTTTCATAATCCTTCCCAGGGTTTCGGCGGTTCCTGGTAAGAAAATGTTCCTCTTTTAGAAAAACAGTATTTTATACTCTTGCTCTATTTCGTCAACTCAGCACTATAGCCTATTCTAGGTTTTCATTTACTTCAAACTCTGCACAAATTAATGGCAAGAGTCCAACAGTACTCCAGAAGTCAAGAAGACAACAAGTCGGATAATCTACGCTACATAGGTCTTCAAATTTTTTAATTATTTTCTTTTGTAATTTCATTTAAACAGTAACAGTATTGTTAGGTTAGTTTTGTAGTATATACTCATTTTAATTTCCAATTCTTCCTTTTCGTCAGCTCCCCGGTGGTAGTTCACAAGAACCATGTGATCAAATCCCTGTCTCTTCGCACATACGTATCTCATTAGATCTGGTCCTGTTGTGAACCACAACCTAACGTACGTATACATCATAGGAACTGATAAAAACACCCCTTCTTCTGGGCCACCCGCTAAGATAAATCTCAGAATGTAATCATTAAAGGCAGCTCGGCAAATGAGATCTCCTAGAACATTAGGACTTCTTTGTAATAAAATATGCATTCTTGTTTCAAACAGGGCTTTTACATATATCACTGTTTTTGCCGGTAGTTTTATGGAAGCCGAAGTTTTAGAAAAACTGGATTTGTTTTAATGTCCAGCCATAAAAGTTTACTTACTCAATTAAGCTCTACTTTAGGGAACATTAACTACAGTTTAAGACTGGACTCTGAAAAACCGAACTGATCAAAGCATTTCTCAAACACTGATTGCTCTGCTTGCTCTAAATAATCTGGTGAAGGTTCTACAGACTGTAACAGCTTGTACACTTGCTGTCTTTTCAATAGAATATTTTTCACAAGAAATGTGGAGAAAATATGATGTCAGGAAAATATTCATGCTCTAACGGGGCAGCACAGACACGGTGAACGACCGAACTGAGAAGCGAAAAAACGGAGAAACAGTTCAAAAAGACGAGTATTACCGGTTCATGCTTACGTGAGCTGTGAAAGGAGCAACGGACAAATGGACAAGCGGATCATTAAAAACGGAGAAATGTAGAAAAATTTCAAGTTAAATTTTGTTCAACAACAACTCAAATTGTTCTATACTCAAATTTTTAATGTTTTGGTCAATTAAACTTAAGTTACTTAGTAACGACTAAGACTGTGAAAGCTCTTGCAAAAAGTTTTAGTTCTGGAAAATTATTAGTTTTTTAATAATAAACATTATTTTCGTCCATTTCTCTGTTCCATTCTCCGTTCCTCCGTTTGACCGTTTGTCTGTTTCTCCGCTTCTCACTTGCTCCGTTTTCCCGTTGTCTACCTACCGCTTAATCAGTCAGAAGCGCGGGCTATGTAAACAACAGATGGGTGAATCCCTGTTTCTCCGTTCTCCGCTTATCCGCTGCTGCAATGCTCCGTCGGAACATGAACCGGACCCTTTTACTTTTGAAAGGATTGAACGGATGGGGATTTCTGATTGGCTCTGAAGATCTTCAGCAGAATTCCTATGAAAAACGCTACTATTTGACATTTCGAGCTTGGAGATAATTTCGACAAGTGCAAATCGAACGACAATTGGCAAACTCACTTGCAGTTGATTTTTATTAATTTTAATTTTAGATTTTTGACGGTTTTCTTTTCAGCCCACCCTAAATAAACGTACAGCTTGTCAGGATAAGTTTAAATATTTCCCATTCTTTATTTTCACTATGTCAATTTTTGAGAGGAATAACCTTTAAGAGAAAGACTTGAAAAAGCTATTACGTAGCAAATAGCCTTTCAAAAGACTACCAGAAAAATGTACAAATTTCTCAAGAGAGTACTATTTTGGAGCACTTTCGTTGACGATTTTGGCACCGCTCGACAATATTTACTGTTTCCGTAAAAGGCTGGAAATTGTCATTTAACTGTCAGTCGGTGAAAACCAATTAGCTAGCCTGTCTAAACTGATCACTCAAATTTTGACTCTGTTGGTGCTGGAGAGATTTTGGAGAAGTAATTACTGGTTCGTTTCCATCCAAGCTCTCACTCATTCACCGACAAAGACTTAATAAGTTAAAACCTAAAACCTTGTATTAGTCTTTTGCAGAGCTTCTCGGAAGTTGCAGGTGTCTCTGATGCTCCCAAACGATACTGTATGCTAACAAGTTGATAGTATATACATGCACTTAAGGTAACTAAGTTATACTACGCTGAAAGCATAAGATAACTGCTGCCCACGTTAATTGCCATGTCGCGGTACCAGTTTTTCAAATACCTTATTCTGATACCGTATCCTCGCGCTTAAGGGAACATGAACATGTTCAAGTGATTTTAATTGGAAAGAACTTCAACATTAGTGGACAAATTCCTTGAAAACTTAATTTTCAATAGCAATTCGTCAGTTTATGTTTCAATTTTGCTGATTTTACTTTAGACAACATGCTTCGCTCACATGCTCAGAAAATCTTCTCTTAAGCACAGTAGGTGTTCCCGTAAGCAGCTGTATACTTTGAATCTGAAATCCCTGTATTCATGCCAGAATTTTCGAAATGTTACTGGTCGAATTGAAGTACCTAATTGAATCAGAGTGTATTTTTCTGTTTTTTGTCTAAGAATGAAACGTAGTCAGTCACTCAAGGCTTGGGCTACTGACTCTTGTCCGACTTGTAACTGTAATGCCTATCTTTCCGTGACAGCTTTGGATAATATCACGAACTCTTGTGCTGTGGATAAACGCTATGTAGGTTTTCATCACATTAAATTAACTATAGACACCTGCTGCTGACATACAGCTTGGCCTGATCTAAGTTTAGGTACATGTCTATCTCGGACAATTTATATGGAAACTGTCTCAGGCATTTTCAACGTTCTGTATTTGCACAGAATTCACCAGCATTCAGCAAGATTCTTCAGGTGAAAACTAAAGCTAATTGAACCTTAGAAATTTTCACGCAAAACTATGTAGCCTAGTCCGATGTATAATTTTATCAAGTTTAGATCAATGAGTTTAGTTTATATCTCATTTTGCAGTTTTAAGCACCGTCAAATGCTATCAACCTCCTACTTGTTTCTGGTCTCAGAAAGCAAAGTTGGCAACTGGTTCGGACGAATTTTCTGGTCCCATTCCATCTATCCCATCCCACCAGAATTTCTGGTCCTCATCGTTAAAATTAGTACAATACCTAATTCTATACACTTTATCTGTTTGTTTATGCCCGGGAATTGTAATAAAATATCTGACAATGCTAACTAAGTACTGGTGAAATTACAGTTAAGGTTATTCGAATTTAGTTTCTTTAATTTTGGGAAGCTTATCAATTAATTCAATGCTTTGCTTCATAATACGGCAAGGCAGGAAAGGCACAACTTCCATCTTAAGATAAGGACATAGGTTAGTGCCAGTGCTTGCCGCAGAATTTCCCTTGTGAATTTTTGAGCGTCTATTTTTATCAATCACTCATCTCTGTCCAGGCAGCTTATTAGAAGTGATTAATGGCGAATGATTGCTTCACAGGTACATGACTATATCATTTTCTTCGTCTCTTAAAATCTTCCTTCTTTGACTGATAATGATCGCGGGCATTTTCGATTTGTTATCTATTTTAAGCACGGCTTACCATTGGTTAAGTTTCATGGTTCACGGTATAGATTGCAGTTACATTAACTTGATTTTTTAAGTATTAAATTTTAAGAGGGATATTAAAATTTGTTTTTTTTAATCTTTATATTCCCAGAGGAGGCAAGGGGAACTAAGAAAGCTGTTTCTAGTTCCACAAAAACGTTGTTGTTGTTGTTATTTGTTGACTCAGTGTAGCTCTGCATATACTAAGGTAAACCCAAGCCGTAAATTTATGCAGAGATAACAAATTGCTGACTCAAAAACGGACTTCGAATACGCATTCTACAACCACGAAAACTTGTTCCATAAATTGGAAGTAAACCATTTTCTGCTTAGGTTTAATGTTTGCCCCTGGAGGCGTCTCCATCCTGACTCAGGACCTGGGGTGCCGGTGCTCATCCGCAGGACTCACAGCCGTAGAGCCAAGAGTGTCACTCAAGTGTTGACTGCATCCCTGGAAGGGGGACGACCGACCCTTGTGCACAGACTCTTGTTACCGTCTCCCGTGGTGGTACCTATTTACCGACCAGTTGAAGATGGATAACTGTGTTGGCTAGAGTCCACGGCGAACCGACATGTGCTTAGCGTCTTGCTAGGCCTTCCTCATACCTTGTGGAAGCGGAGATTCGAATCTCGGACTATGACTATCGAAGTCGAACGCCTTAACTACTCGGCCTTCACAGCACAGTGACGACTGAGTTGTTGAGATTTTCGACTTCGATCTCTAGACATTAAAAAATAGGTTCTCCGAGCGAATCGAAAATTTTCGAAACACTTTGCCATATTTAATATCTGCGATGTGGAAAACATAGTATAGTAGTCAGTACCAATTTTTTTGCTGCATTGGTAAACTTTTGCGACTGGCAAGTCTGAGAAACATCGCAAAAAATATCCTTAAAAGTGAATATAGATTGGCACAAAGGTTCGACACTAATAATATACGTCAAGTTAGGTGAAAAATATTTTCATTTAATGCTCCAGGATTTGCCTCAAAATTGAAGATTCATAAGGCAAAGTCATTAGGAGACAAATTGTCACAGAAACAGAAACGATCAAGTATGTCGGATACTTAAAAAGGGGAGATAGCTTAGAATTGTGTAGGCTGACATGAATTGTACATTGTGAGTTAAGGTGCCATCTAACTAGACGAAGCCAATTTAAGTCAAAGCTGCGAAGGATTTCTTTGTATATGCTTTGCCATCCCTATAATTCATCATCTTCTTAGATAATGGGTTAAAGACCGCCCTTAGATCGAGGAAAATGTATAGGTCTGAATTTCACTAATTATTGTCTAATGCGAGCCTGCTCTCTGTCATCTATCTTTCTGAAACTCGCGAGAACCTGAAGCTCCCACACCGCACACACGCTCACATGCGCACACACACAGTTTATATCATACAAAACACATACACACCCCACACCCTACACATATAAAGACCGCAAAACTACAGTACCTGTATCTCACGTCTAAGAGACTCACCACTCACTGCTGTTATAACTTTCCACTTTATAACACAAGGCCTAGCCCAAAATCCAAGTAGATTTCTGCAGGCATCAAAGGAAACGTGCATATCATTGTTACAATGTGTGAAAATGAATCCAGTGTTTACTCTGTAACCAGTAGTCAACTTCAATCCTTTCTTCATGCTTTTAGATCGCCTGTGCTTTATGGACGAAGACCGTCGTTCTGTTGATGGGTTTAAATGGGTTCGGGGTTGGACGGAGAGAGTGCTGTGGAATTATCTATCCTTTTTATCCTTTTTTCTACGAAACACTTTTAGAGCGACTTCCATAATTTCTGTCTTTTTCCATTACAGAGTTTCTAATTACAGACTTCCTGCTCATGGTAGTGCAAAACAAAATGCCGATGGTCCAGAACCACACTCTTAATACTACTATTTAAACTTTAGATTTGAAAGCAGATAGTTAAGTAATTGATTTTCTTCACCTGTCTAGTCATTCGTTCAGTTCACTTGTTAGCTAGTTAACAATAGTCTAGGAAGCCATCTGCAAAGCTCCTCCCTTTCCAATTGAGAAAATAGGAATGCTTACGGTATTTCAGCTTATAGTTTAGAGCGTCGAGTAGTTAGTTGGGATGGCAAGGTAAATATCAGTAACTAACAAAGAAACAGTGAACCAAACTAAACAACAACACGTCAATGAAACACTAAAAATGCAAAACCGCCCCCTCCAGACAGCCTACAGCGTTCATCTTGACAAATTTCCTTGTACGTTGAGCGATACAGTTTCTAATCCTGTCTAGTTTGTTTTCTTTAAGTTTTTTTCTGTGCCGTTAGTGTAGCAGGCCATCACACGTACATGCCATCGTTATGACAGTCTAGAGTAGAATGGCGTAGCTTACTGTGGGTCAAATCTCCAAGTTACTACAAAAACCTGTAACACATAACAAGGAGCTTATAAGTGTAGGCATCATTCAGTGCAAAAACGTTTGTAAGATCAACCTGTACTGTACTGTAATAGGGCAAAACCTGTACTGGCTGGCCTGTATTGACAGGGGGTGTTGATCGATCGTTCGCTAAACACTTTCCCGGTTCTTTGACGAATTTTATTAGCATATTGCTCTCAACATTAGAACAACTCATTCTGTCCTGGGATTGTCACAATTGGAACCTTTAGGGGATTTTACGATTCGGTTAGAAAATCCTGGAACTCTAAATATTGTTGACTCTTCTCATTTAATTGATTAAAGGAATCCGGCCTGAGGTTATGAGAGAATTTCTGGTTCATGTTCTTCTTACAGTGGAAGCATTCTGTTTCTGTTTTTGCAGCTATCTCTTAAAAGGTTGGCATATATCCATAAATCATCTTTCAATACCAAATTTTTCCTATTTACTGATTTCAATACTTTGTAAACAATGGATAGATATTGAAGTTTTGCAGCTAAAATGACGCAAAAATGTCAAAACAGAAGGAATTCAACCAAATTCACGCATACCTGTGATCGTTCAATATTATTGAAATTATTTTCAGTAAAACTTATTTTGTTGTGGTCTCATTTTAAGAATATATATCCGAACTTTAGGTGTATTATACATTCATTTCCATTTTCTTTCAAAGATATTTGATTCTAGGCAAAATGCAAAGGTTTGCGTAGGTTTTTTGTGGTGTTTTTATTTTGTGTTTGTCAGTGAAAAAATGTATTGTCAAATTAAGTGTCAGTCAATTTTAATAATTTTATTTCCGGAGGATTTGCCAAAATATCACGTAAGGCATGTTACAAGCTTTTTTACTTCAAAGACTGCTTCTGCAATACAAATTTATTATAGTAAACCTGAGTTAAAATCTAGAAAGGTAGTACATAGTTTAGTAAGCTTTGATTTAAGGTGGTGATGCCTTTTGGGCACATATTGTTGATTCACGGTTCAAATCAAGATGAAATTTGATGAAACTTTCCAAAATAAGTTCTTTTAGCATTCTAACACACTCCATGCAATCCCGCTTCAAAAATTGGACGTCTCCGCTCAGGGTGGTTTTTGCCGATTTTTGACAGTTAGAAGTAGCAGTACAGCTATTATGATTATATTCATTCGAAAGATCTTGTTGAGCTCAACATTTTTGCTTTTTGAAGCACCTTTCTAGCTTTTCGCTATCGTGAGATACAGCCGATTTTCTTATTTTGGCGTTGAAAACTTGTTATTTTTGCAGAAATCAAATAATCCGCCATTTCTTGAGCTGCGCAAGTCGTAAGATTAAACTACGGGTGTCAACTTGAAGGTCTCGTCGAGGCCGATTATTCGTGACATTATAATCTTCTAACTGCTATCTCGTACGCTGCTATCACAAAAAATGTAGTTTTTGCAAAAACATGACCAAATTTTTCCAGCGATCGTGGAGCATTTACCATGCAAGTTAGAGGGTCGCCATTTACTGGACGTGTTTTACACAAAAATACCCAGGGACCCTTTTTTAGTTGCTTTCTAGCTAAAGTGGTCACTTCCCAAAGTTGGGAAAAGAAGACAAGTTCCAGGTTGCGCATACATTTTAGCTAATTTCTTTATAACGAAGAGCGGTTTCACAGTTGACTAAAAAAGGGCCCCCAGCTATTTGATAGTGGAATTGAATGATGTGGCCGATGCATCACGAGAAAATTTACTTTAGTCTGCAAATAATCCAGAAAATTAAATTACTTTGAAAATGCAGTAAAATAACTTCCAAGAACTAAATTTAGTTTCATTGTATTCATTAGACAGAGCAAATGTTAAGCTGCATTTTGATATAATAAATGGCTTCTTAGCTCCAAGTAATGGTTGAGTAATAATGGTTCAAAGTTGATGTCTCCAAAGGGAGTCACCACCTTAACGGGATTAAGATTCAGGAAGAACATGACAGTTCCTTGGCGAACAGTATATTTCTACTTTCCCAGGAAATTTTGATTCAGTTTTATCAAATGTTGAAGTTATGCAGACATCAAATATTAGCGAAAACTATTGGGGCAAATCTTGGTTATTCTTCAAAGGACCACGTCTTAATGAAAAATGTATAAAGTTGCCATCATTGAATGTCATTAAAGCTTGATTTTTTGGTTCACCCATTTCTGTTGAGAATGTGTCACTCATTCTAAGATTGCGCTGAGCCGTAACTAACATTTTGATCTGAATAGGAGGTAGGGGGTGACTGCCTGGTGAAAAATGCTTTATTATTTTGCCTTTTAGGCTAATGGCATTAATAATAAACAGGACTTAGGTGACTGTCTACCTTTCTTGGTTCCAGTGTAGGCTGAGAATACAGTCGTTTCAGAAATGATCATCGACAGCAATGCAAGCTGTCGCTTTGAAAGCAAAAATTCTTAAGAATGAATCTTTTTACAAAAAATTTTAGTGGAAAATTTTGAATCTGAACTTCATCTCATTTCATTATCGGACAATATGAAAACTGTAACAACGCCTACTCCTACAGTATATGTATGGTATATTTTGGTCACAGTTCACTCTAACTGATTAGTGCCCCTATTAATCTAGTAAATGCTTTCAGGACACTTTTAACTGTATACTGTATGATATCAATTTCTGATGGCTAGAACCTAATCAGTGTCATGCTAATTTTCGGTTGGTTGCATCCATTTATATATGACGGCTGAGAAAATAAATTTATTTACTACTTACGTTCACCCAATTCTTACTTGTTGTTGTTGGGTTGTTTTGATCATCATGATACGAAAGAATAACCAATTATATTGTTAAAGCAGAGCAGTATGGCAGAAATTTGGAATCTCTGGGCTCCTCACCACAATAGTACCATACCCAATGCGAGTTTATTCGCTCCATTATAGCATTATGACACATCATAAGTGGAGAACTAAAAAATTTTCAAAATGCTTGACATTGTCATATTTTACATTGGTGTTAGGTGTTTGGGTCAACACAACAGCGGTGGCACTTTACAGGGAAAGTTTTGGAGAGGAAAATTTCGCTAAAGGGGAAAGAAACAGTTATATGTGTGATCGTAGAAACTATGTGGCAAGAATAAATAGCAAAATGAAGATAACGTACAGCACGAAAACTACTGAAGACAAACTTTGGAGGACTTCGATGAAACGGCGGACTTGGTCGCACCAAAAGCGGATTTCCCTTTTTTTAGATTTCACAAAAACCGGAAAAACCGGATTTAGGCGGCAGGAATAAGCGGCCCATTTGGTTTAGACACCCCTGTCCACCCACAACGCTCCCCATAGCACACATCAACGAGTTGTGCTCTTTGCCTTGCGTTCGGAGAAGGACATTTTAAAAACCGTTTCGGTCTCTTAACTTAAGGACGTTTTAGCTATGAAACAACTAGCTCCATTTTCGTTGATAATATGAAACAACTATTTGGGCGCAGTTTCTGACTTTTTGTTCACTTTTATTGTTCCACCAAGACTAATTGGACCAGTACTTTGTCTAATTTTTCAAATCAATCAAATAACGTCTGTTCTGGCTTGCTGTTTAAAAGACGCTTCTATTTAGAGGCAAAAACCGACATTTCTCACCCAATCCTTCGAAAATTACAAGCTATTAAAGGGCAATTTGATTTCTAGCCAAGCAACGAATGATCCAAGAAAAAACACAGATGGCCTTTTACCGGTGATTTATTTTATTAAAATTTCGGCTAGTTTTTCTCAACGTCTCCTTTATTCCAGCTTACATTTTGTGGCTTGTAAATGAATGGGACCAGTTTTCGAATGCAGTGCAGTTTTTCTTAGTTCCCACAGGGAAGTTAATGGTTACTGTTCTCTTTGTACTTTAACCTAATTAGCGGCACCCGTTCCCACTAGGTACACTTCTGCTGATAATTTGACTTGTTTTGTACTTAGGAACCTTCTTTGTCTTTAGTGTAATCTCAGCAGCTCGTCATATGGATTAAATTTGTTTTCCAATCTCTTATCGTAATTAAATTTCAGAAATCTGGGGAAAAGTCATCAGTTTCTAGTAATGTTTAGATTTTTACTAATCGTCTTTTACTTAATTAAAAACAGTGTTACTCACTTGCTGTTATTAAGACACTGTAATGCACTAAACAGATGTGGATGTAGGAAGCGGATCTTAGAAATTGTTGTTTTCCAGTTTTTCAGTTCAGTCCGAAAACAGATTGCTTTTCAACCGAAGCAGAAGAAGAGGCTTAACTTAGTGGGTGTCCTCTTGTTCCTAGTGAAGACCACGGAACTTCTCTAGCTTGAAACATTTATATGCACTTTTGTATCGTACCCGGGTGCTGGTTGGTATATTGTACCAAGTGTTTTTAATAGGAAGGGTGAGACACTCAGACTTTTTCGCTAGATTAAGTTTATGAGATGTTCGACACATTAAAACGGCATACGATAGTTAAAATTCAACCAATGCTTTTAAAAGCTTTGTACGTGTAATTGAGACCCTTGAGATCTCGCTCGGGGGTTGGCCGGTGGTCCCCTTTACACGTAATTTTAACATAAGGTATGCAGGCGGCTAGGCAATCAGACGCATTTTAGTTCCAACCGCAATGTATAAACACATGGTTAACAAAGCTAAGTAAAAGTCCCCTCCCGAGATTCCGACCTTAATGTGCCCAGCATCTCGTAAGCTTAAAACACTAGGAAGGGCTGAGTGTCTCACTCTTCCTATTATAATCTCATAACTTACTAGTCCCATCATGACATTAAAAAGAGGACCCAAAAATCAATTTCTTCTTTTGCTATAAAATGTGAATTCCTGATATTTGGGTGTGTATGAATTCCGGTTAATATTCAGCTTATTTCTTTTATCACGTCCTGTCACTTTCTTTGCTTCATAATTCAGGCAAGCGCAGCAGGTTTCTAGAAATTCCGGCCTTCTTCACCAACTTGAACCTTGGATTGTAGCTAGATTGTTATACATTCTACGAATCAAGGTCATGCATTTTGAAAGTTCACATGACTCATATGCCCTGACATCTGGGCTGGCCTCTACGTAGCTATGAAATAAAATTCGACTAATTTACCTGTTCAGCACCAAATTCTTTCCAGAATCAACATCACAAAGCTTAGCAAAAAAGCAAAATATAGCTTTCATATATGGGTTGATCAAACACAAACCTAAGATTTTTCATCTGAATGCTTTCTTTTGCGATTAGCTGCTATCAGACCTGCGCCGGAGATGATTGTGGGAGGTGTGGGTTGACCACTGAATTAGAAAATAAAAAGTTTTCCTGTATCGCGAGGGTGAGCAGTGAGCACGGTTTCCGAGGCAAATCCCCCCACGATAGTTCGTTTATGAAAACTCGCACAACGAATATTGTTTCCCTTCATAATTCTTTCATTTAGAAACTTCAGTGAGGATTGAAATTTTCATGGTGAATTGTTACATCCAATGATACACGATAAGCTAAGTGCGCACCAGTATCAACGAAACGACTGCTTGTGACTAATTGTTCACGCATTTGTAGCAGAGAACAATGTGGCGTGGTGTCTCTACGATACCGTTATGGTGATAGGTCACATTTATTATAATTAATTACTGTTAAGTAGGACACTGGTAGAACTTGAATAATTTAATTTCATGCTTCCCCTCTCCTGTGGTTTGCCTGCGTTTTATGGCAGCCTATGCTGTATAATTATATAGAAGCTATACGAGCTGTACTTTGAAACTACTTAGAAATTCGTTTCTGCCTGTAATTCGATGGTCATGTGGTTGAACTTGCGGCAATGCAAAATCTTTACAATAAAAATACCAAAACATAATAAAAACCTGAGTTTTGGAAGAACTAAGCCGGTGATTTCGGAGGTTTTGATCAGGAAAATGCAAATGAAAATTGAAAAATGGTTCAGGTGCGGATAAGAGCAGGTAAGAGCAGATAAGATAATAAAATTTGAGGAAGGCAGACAAATGACTGTTCGTTCTCTTGCTGGAACACTAATTCCTAAAATATCCCGTTAAGTGTGTTACAACTCAACTTAAGGTCAGATTCCTTTAGGAGACATCCACTTTAAACCAGTCTTATTTTGGTTTAAACTGTTTTTGTTTTTTAGAATTGTTTTTACAAATTTCGGATGAAGTGCAATTGCTATAGTTTAGTGCCAGAGGCAGTCTATTTGTGGGGTTGTACCACCAAGAAATTTCTCGGGCCAGGCTCGGGTTCGAGCCGGACTGATTTCTCGGTTCGGGCTCGGGGCAAGTCCCGAGCGGCCCGAAACGATTCACGTCCCGAACATCCCGACCAGCTCGAGCGGCCCGAGCCGAGCCACGGCCCGAATGGCCCGAGCAGCCCGAGTTGCTTCGGAACTTGGAAAAGTACTCTACTCTCCTCATTGGTTAATTATTAAAATAAGTTAACAAGTATTTGAAAAATGAAAGAAGCAATTTTAGTATGTACAAATGTTTACATGTTCAGAAATACATATAAATATATACTTTAAACATAGATATATAAGCATAAACCCTGCTATGCGAGAACCGCTATCCGAGTACCAGGTTCTCGGATGACTGGCTGGGTGTGCATTTGGTTCTCGCTTAGCTGGATACACATGCATGTCCTCGGATGGTCGGCAATGTTTCGGATAGCGGTGCTCGGATGAATGCATGCCCACCCTGCTATGCGAGAACCACCAACTTTTTTCAAACTTTTTTAGCTTAATTAATTAGGCTGAGTTTATGCTTAAAAGATGGCTTAGGCTTAGACGTGTAAAAGCACGCTCTCGGTAAGCCTAACACGCTCTCGGTAAGCCTAGGCGCTGCCGCGGAGGAACGCGTTATTTGGGGGTCCTCGCTTGGAGGGGTTTTTACATATATATTATATATATATATATATATATATATATATATATATATATATATATATATATATATATATATATATATATATATATATATATATATATTTCGGAAATGTAAACTTTTATAGATCGTTCTCCTCAAGAAAAGAATTTTTTGAGATTTTCTATGCAACTTCATAGGGCATGTATATGTCCAATATGATCGGTAAGATCTATGAGCGTCTGAAAACTTCTCCCCATGACTGAGAACCACGGTCCAAGGCCGGATTTAGCTAATGTCTCAATTCTCTCAAATTCGAGCGCTCAATCTCTCACTTCTAATGGAGATTTCTTGGTAGTCACTTGCGCGCCCGTTTTTCTCTACGTTGTTTTGTGCATTCCTTGGGCACCAGTTTTGGGGTCACTTGTGGGGTTACTTCCCCCTCATACGCTCCTGTTCTGAGGTTTGTGTTTTTGTGTTTTTGTCAGTTTTCATATCAAATTTATTGGTGCTTGTCCGTATCTATGTTATATTTCTCTTTTACGAAATTATTAAAATTCATACGAATTTTGTTTGGTACTTTTGGATGAACTTATAGGAGGAACTTATACTTTTATTTGGAACTAATAAATCCGTGACATTTAATTAGGGCTGTCGTTGTCTCATTTCAGTTGGTTAACGGATAGCGGTAGGACAATCAGACGTGAAGACACTCGAACACGAATCTTGCAAATCTTTACTTGAAATCAAATTATCTTTATTGAATTTCTAAATTCTACACTTGTTCGGGTAAGAAAGGCGAAAGTTATTCAGTGTTATTCCAATTTCAACAATAATGATGGGGAACAACAAAAATCGATTACCTGCTTACACTGTTTTTGGCTTCAAAACAAGTTAGATTCAGGTCTGTTCATCTGTGAATTCGCGATCACTTAACTTTCCCACTCCCACACCTGCAGAGTGATTAATTGTTATAAGCGACCTCATTTCCTGTGCTTCTTTAGTTGATTAGGTAGAATATGGTCATATAATTTAGGCTAACTAACTTATACTTAATAATGAAATAAATTCAAGCTGACGTCTGCGGCAGTGGACCGCAGAATTTCTCAAAGGGTCTACGAAACTGATCACTGTACGCTTTACTTCACTAGTCACGGTATTGCTCGAATCCGTCATTTGTTAAAGTTCGCGTTGATCTCATTACTAGCAGTAGTCATCCCGCCGGAGGCGGAACTTTTGCAATGGGTGGGTTTGTATGCAATTGCAGTAAAGCTGTAAAGTAAAGCATTTTTTCAGACTATGTTAAAACGAATGTTCTTTCCGATGGGAGCTGTGGTGAGGAAAATCGTTCGAGACATTCAGTTTTTTCATAAAAATAATTTCTCTTGAGTTGCCAGGTTGTTTTTACTTTGTTTTAAATTTTTAAAATTATTTTTGCAACAATTACCAGCACTGGGGAACTGCTAGTTTTCTTTATGGCCGTTTCTGCAAGATCCTTCTGTCCGGCCCCTTTGGCAGATTTGAACTTGAGTTGCTAGGAGAACTAAAATATATAAATGACATAAGTCTACCAGAAAACACTTTTTTCTAGAGCAGTCGCTGGTGTTGTACACTCAATCTGAACAACCTTTAATAATAAATCAAAGCAATTAACAGTTTATACTAATGAACTGAAATTATGTAGGCAGGGATACTTAACGAATCAAAATCGAATTACATAATTTTCAGAGTGGTTCCTCCTAATGAAGATAAATAGATAAAACCTGGCAATTGGAAACACATACCTAGGCGGAATTATACACAATTTAGAGTTACTTGTTTAGCAATTTAAAGAGGAAAGGAATGTCTAGGTCAAATATAACATCTATGACTGCAAGTGAGCTTAGCTCTTAGCTGCTGCAAATCATAAGTACATAGATTAGAAACAAATTATTGAGACAGCCGACATGTGTAAATGAACTTTCCTGAACTTCCAATTTTTAGTTTTCCTAATTCCTACGTTTGACAGCCGGGAATCTAAAGGAACTTTCATTTAACAAAGATAAGTTTACGAAGTAAGAATTTATTGCAAGATTGTTTAGTACAGAATAGAGATGAAACCGGGTCACTACTTCTTGATCCGGTGACCCGGTATTATCAAAATTTGAGAGTGAACGCTGTAAAAAAACTGAACTAAGTATGTGGATGGGGTGAGCGCCGTTTATTGTTTCAACTCATTTTTGGTGCCTTACGCTTGGAATTTGCAAAGCGATTTTATCTTGAGAGCAGTTTGTCAGAAAATGTTCAGATTTTTCAACAAAAACCTTGATTCAAAGGCCACGAAGAAATAGGACCGGTCGTCAAAGACATTTCCTCTGACAAAAATATATTGCAACAACATTATTTGCATAACCGCATTGCACCGTGCAGCTACAATTGTACTGCATGATAAGCATCGCTGCTCTCCTGTCAGAGTATGCAGCGAGGCTGCTGGCGGCAGCCAGAAGAACAGACTGCACTAATCAAGAATTTGTTCCCCTTATATACTTTCTGCCATCATAAATATGCAAGTTAATACATAAACGATTGAAAATCAGAGAATATTTGTCAAGTCTTTCAAGACACGGTTTTCAATGCAGAAGACTTAAGTCCTCAGCTGGATTTTTGAGCCCTGTCACAAGACAGCTGTAGCACTGGAAATTTGTATGTACAGCATTCAGTAAATTACCTGGTTGTCTGTCAATCAGTTGCTACAAACATTTCCTCTCATTTGCGTGCAGAAATGAATGAATGCGTGCAGCAAAATGGCTCAACTAAAAAAGTCTGTTGCTTCAATGTACATACAGTCTGCGTAGCATAGCTGAGACAGAGCAATTTGTTTAAGTAGAAAACTATACCTGTCGGAAGTCCAAGTGTTACTTTCCCAACGAATGATTGTCCCTTTTCTTTCAGTTTGGCAGAGACCTAGTTAGCTCATATACGAAAACGGACTAGTTTACTTCAGTTTTTCAAGATCATTGATTCAATTCTAACTATGTGCTGCTGTCCTGTGTCAATGTTGTCAACTTTTAAGTAAAATAATTCGTGTGTTAAACATAGTAAATTAACACAAACTAACATGGGTTTGTGACTTAAGTAACATTGGTTTAAACGTTAACAGAATTTAGCATAGAACGCATTTAGCATTTAGCATTTTCAATCAGAAGTGCTGCCGTACTTGGACAGCTCGCTTCTACAAGTGCTATCTTTTTCATTTTATTTTGCCATCTGATTTTTATTTCACCTCCGACAGTAGCTCATTCCCCCGAATTAACCTCTACCATTCTCATTTCAAAAACAGTCGGCATCGTATCAGCCTTCCTGCGTTCTATATATGGCTCCTCTTTATACTTGCTGCAAACCGTGAATGGTTTGCTTTGTTTTGTACTTTCGTACGCCATTGTTGTTCATCAATCGCGTAGGCAAACGAATTATAGAAATAGAAGAGACAGACTGAGGACCAACCTCCACGACTAACAGTTCTGCTGTAAAGCTTTTCAGTTGCCAAGCTTCCAGTTAAATGGATGCTGTGCATGTCTGATTTAAAATCCTGGTAGGTGTTACACTTCACTGAGCAGAGGTTTTGGCTGATTTAAGCTTTGAACCAACGTTCATCTCATGCATCAGTAGTCCAGTCAAAGCTTGGTCAATGTATGTAAGCTTTATTTGTGTTACAGATTTAGCCATACTGGACTTTAGTACACCTACGTAATGAATTCGACTATTTCGCCAGGAATAACTGACACCAGAAATGACAGTGCTGAGGGATACCTAACAATGGAAGAATTTATAAAGTCTAAAATTTTGTACGAACGATTACAGAATTCTTATCAGGATTTCACTGTAACCTATCAAGCACTATCTCGGGCCATTATGGGCATCGGCTTAACTGGGAACGGTCTGGGACTTTTGACTCTATTTCTGGCCAAGGGTCTGCAGACTCCTCATTTTATATTCTACAAGGCCATAACCATTGCAGAACTTTTCTATTGTCTAAACTATTTCGGCAGTGCTGCCATTAATCATATTTATTTAACCAATGAGTATGGCGAAGGTCATGCCACATTCATACATCCACTGGGAGCTTATTATCGTGCCATTATAGCCCGGCTGATTTTCAGCAGTACCGGCTATCTGGTACTGTACATGACTTTACTGCTGACCGCCGAACGATTTGCTGCTCTCTGGCTCTCTTCCCACTACAAAAGAATTACCAATGCTCGAAAGCGGCGACTTTCCATTCTCACCAGTGCAACTCTCGCTCTGATCAGCATTGTGGTAAACTCCTGGGATGCCTGTTTCGAGCAAACGGTCATCAAAAGACTCGGTCCGGACAATACGACCCTATATTCGTTGGACTATCGCACGAAACCGCGGAGCTATTTGGTGGCCAAAAAGGTGAAAAATATCTACAATATGGCCGTTCGCCTGCCCTATCCAATACTACTCCTAATCATAACCGGAGCCGTAATTTCGGGTTTCGTGAAATTTCACCGGAAACGCCAGTCCCTGGTCAACACCAAGCGAACCGTTCAGGAAAGACGGCGAGAACGGAATCTTTTCTACCTAATGATTGCCGTTGTGATTCTTGCCTTCGTTCAAGTCCTCCCCCGTGAAACGAAACGGGTCATAGAGCTGGGTACCTCGAAAAAGTACATTGACCGACTGTTTCGGGAAGTGGAGCCAGGGGGTAAAGTGCCTTACCATGAGCTCATTCATGCCATAAAAACCTACTGGACCTTCAGCTGGCTACTGTTGGTATCCAATTTGGCCACCCAAGTCGACAGGAGCTTTAAGTTTTACCTATATGTTATTTTGAACAGTAACTTTCGTGAAGAGGCCATCAAACTGTTCTGTAGCTGGGTTCCCCGGCGAAAGAGGGAATCCCGCTATTCCTTGATTGCCGCTAATCCTCTGGACAACACCAGAACAGTTCAGAGCGGAAATGCAGTGGAAGATACAAAACTGGCAAACATTACCTGCGCTGCAGTTGTCAGCGACTCTGGCGTGCCAAGAACCACCATGCAAGCCTTGTGATAAGGATGAAAATGTGATGCTTTCAACTTTGAATACTGTGTTTATAGTTATAATCTGTTCCATAATTAATTCTAATAAATAATTAGCTAGAGTTCATAATGGAAAAAATGCGCTACAAGGCATTAACACTGCCACAGAATAGACTGGATAAATATCCCATCTGAATGAGTATTAGTCGAAAAGAGAGTACGCAAGAAGACTCATTTTAATATGCCGAATCTGGAAATTAGTATCCGTATTCATGCAATTTTAGTTGAGATTTAGAAGCTAAATATCGAAAAGAATTTGCAATGTTTAATTTTGCAAAAGAGAGGCATCTATTAACCGTGTATAACACGGAGCTGGTGGCGCATACTCTTATCATTTTGTACTTTATTAACAAGCGGAAGAGCTTATGAATAGATTGATAGTCCAGTCTTTCCCATAGGCTAATGACCCTGGCAAAGTGTTTGCATGTGTATGGCACAAATACTCTTATTTTATTGAATAAGATGTATGATACGGATTTAAATTGAAATGTAGGGGTACCTCGTCGATAGCAGAAATTACGTAGGGAAAAAGTCAATATGCCTATTGTGGTGAGATTTTAGATTCCGCTTTTAACCTACTTCACAGAGAAGGCAAAAGTTAAGTTGGCATTGGAAAGACTGATAAGTAACTAAGCAACTGACAAACATGATCGAGTGCAGCTGATGGCTTGGTGGTGTAGTGGTTAGTACGTGTCCGTCTCACTGCAGTTTCGAAGGGTCGTGGATCGATTCAAGATCGATCGATCCTAAGCCGTGCCTTGTCTTAGTCCTCAGTGAAAAGCTGAGTTTCCCGCTTCCCTTCGTTCTCTTACGTTTCGATTCGAGGGTACACGGAGCCTGTCGACTGTCTACCGGTCTCTGGTAGAAACGCTACATGTGGCGAGGCTGCCTCA